>JAXGGA010018345.1:0-22277 GCA_038373865.1 Uloborus plumipes
TCCAGCATGGGTAGCTACAGAAAGTAAGTTTTTTTTGTGAACTTATTTTTCATAAAATTAAACTATTTTAAAATGATTTGCTTAAAATGGATCATAGATGCCTTCTGTAATGTTACTTTGCAAAAGTAAAGTCAAGTAAGGTCGTATTTTGCGCACATAGCTGCCAAGTGTCTCATAAACCGGACGTTAAATAACTTAATAAATATGGCAACGGCGATCTATTTTACGCCTAAAATGTATGTAAACCATTCCAAGTAAGAGTTTTAAGCAGATAAAAACTGAAAAAAATTGTTGAAAAAAAACTTGGGCATAAATGGGTTAAAAGAAAAAAAATACTACTGTTGTAATTTGGTACAGTTTTGTTCTGGCAATACTCTCTTAAACCCCTTTCCACTCGCTCCCGTCAAAATCACGGGCTGAGTTTTCGCCCTTTATTTCTCGCCCACGTGAGATTTTCGGGCTGAAGTATTAACGTAACCACCCACCAATGAGAATGAAACTAATTCATTTCTTTTGCCCGAAAATATTTTACTCCTCACTTTACACATTCGATAGCAGCACCCGGATGTTCAATATTTTTTTTTTTTTAGTGTTTAACCCATTAATGCTTAGCGTTCCTTTTTAGGGACGGTCCCAAAAAAGGGTCTGAATTTCCCCAAAATGAACATTTCATCCAAATAATAGTGTTCAATGAATACCTTGCTATTGTTTCAATTCGTTATTAACAGATTGCAGCACATAACCATTGTAGAATGTGTTCTGTAGCAGTTTTAATATGGTCTTTATCAAAAATTGCATCGTTCACAATCTCAAGAAAAAAATCTAAGTTTTCAAAGTTATTCCCAACTTCCCAGTTTATGTTCATTGATGATTTTGTTTCTTCTTATAAAATGTCTTTTTAAATAGTGATCGTAGGCAGAAAAAATTTTTAGTAAACAAAATATGTACCCTCTGGCGTCTATCGTACATTTTAAGGGACAATTTTTTCTTCCTTAATAAAAAAAATATTATTTTATTATTTTTCCTGTCCATTAAACTCTGCTTGTAACCAGACGCTCTATCCCGAGAAGCTTTCCAGAACCTTTTAAAGAATCCAACGGGCTCTGATGTCTTCGCGTGCACTAAATCCTTTCAATAATTAAAGAACATTTCGAGGCATGTAGCACTTTTGCAATGTCGTCACGAATGTTTCCCGTAAGACGGATAACAAATTAGAGGAATGGATTGAAAATGTAGATAGTTTTGACGATGTTTTGTTTGTGAGTTATTAGCGTTGATTTTGACTAAAATGATACTGTCTGAGCTTACAGCTAAATTTTACGGCAATAAACTGTAAAATTTCTAACTTTGCAGTAAGAAACTGTAAAATTGCTAGTTTTACAGTTTACTACTGTCCATTTTACAGTTTTAAATTGGGAACTCTGCTGCCAGTATTATATTGTAAAAATAACAGCTCATTTTTTACAGTATGAAAAATTAATTTTCTTGCTGATCCTGCCTATTTCAAAACGAAGCGTTTCGTTTCCGCTTAGAGGTCATGCGCCATCTGTCCGTGGTTAAGCTATACTGCCGTGGTAAGCGCAAATGTGGTATATGCAGTCGAGCTCAAGCTGAGAAAAGCCTCTGTAAAGTTTTGCGCCACTATGTATTTGATTCAGATGAAACGTTTTCCGAATTTTTAAAGCCAAGTAATTAGAAAGCAAAACAGTTCTTGTTGATTTGAACAACAAACGTGAGCGTGTAGCTTTTGAAAGAAAGAAGCGCTCCTGAGGTAGATTGGTACAGTCTTGTTTTGGCACATTGGTACAAGTAATTTTGCTTGGTGATACTATCTAAGAAAATAATTTTCATGCTCTGGTTCAGGAGAAATATAACGAAAATTGCACATTTCCCCCGAATCAGCAGCAAAGATACAATGCCTATGGAATTAATAGCAGCAATAAATGACGATAAATGGCAAAGTGGGGGAGGGGAAAATGACGCTCCTCCCCGAGAAACTCTCCAAAAGCTTTTAAAGAATCCAACGGGCTCTGATGTCTTCGCATGCACTAAATCCTTTTAATAATTAAAGAGCATTTCGGGGCATGTAGCACTTTTGCAATGTCGTCACGAATGTGTCCCGCAAGGCGGATAACTAATTAGAAGAATAGATTGAAAATGCGGATAGCTTTGAAGATGTTTTGTTTGTGAGTTATTAGCGTTGACTTCGGCTAAAATGATGCTGTCGAGTTTACAGCTGAATTTTAGGGCAAAAAATAGGGATGCACCGATAAGCAAATTGGCCGATTACCGATTACCGATTAATCGGCTGTTGATAATCGGCTGAGCCGATTAATGATAAGGATAATTGTTTTTCTACTTCCAATTTAATAATCACTGTTTTTATCGCTTATACAATTCCAAATTTGGAAATTGTAAGTAATTTATTTTTGGGAGAAGATTTTTTTTTCCATTTTCCTAGTTTACACAAAATATTTTCAATATTTTATCAAATTTCTTAGAACCAATTTTCATATTAGTATCAATAATATTATTAACACTTTGTTAGTAATGTTCATTGGAAATAAAAATTTATAAAAAAAGGAGGGGAGGGGGAGTGTGTGGTGAACACTCCAATTAAGGAGTACTTTTAATTCATATATTTTAGTAATTAGTAGCAATTTAATTCAATACTTTTATTCTTTGAAAATTAGAGGTTATCTGAAAGCACTGTGCTAAATAGAAAATTATCGCCACATGAAAAATGTTGCATCATTATCTATGTATATTTATTCAAAATAATAGAATTAATTAAAAAAAACTTTATATCAACCGTGAGGATTATTATTACTGTTAATAAAATTATTCATCATAGTTTCCTAGTGAAAGTATACTTTAAAGAATAATATCTCAAAAATATTCTTCAGCCGATTAATCGGCCCGATTTTGCCGATTATTAATAATCGGTAAAGTGGCCGATTATGGCCGATTAATCGGTACTGCCGATTAATCGGTGTATCCCTAGCAAAAAACTGTAAAATTTCTAACTTTACACTAGGAAACTGTAAAATTGCTAGTTTTACAGTTTAGTACTCTGCCGTGCTAAGCGCGAAAGTGGTATCTACAGTCAAGCTCAAAACTGAGATAAAACTGTTTAAAGTTTTGCGCCATCATGTATTTGATTCAGATGAAACTTTTTCAGAATTTTTTAAAAAAATATTTCCCGTTCTCAAATGACCATATAATTTTGTATTTAGGTAAATTACGTCACAAAGAGCCACCTGGTGGCGATAACTTAATTTCATTAAAAAGTGCAGATACGACTTTTGTGCGTAACACGGCAGTACTGTCCGTTTTACAGTTTTAAATTGGAAACTCGGCTGCCAGTATTATACAGTAAAAACAACAGTTTTTGCAGTGTGAAAAATTAGCTTTCTCGCTGATCCTGCTTATTTCAAAACGAAGCGGTCCGTTTCCGCTTGGAGGTCATGCGCCATCTCTCAGTGGTAAAGCTATACTGCCGTGCTAAGCGCATAAGTGGTATCTGCAGTCGAGCTAAAGCTCTGTAAAGTTTTTCGCCACCATGTATTTGATTCAGATGAAGCGTTTTCAGAATTTTTAAAGCCAAGCAATTAGAAAGAAAATTAATTCTTGTTGATTTGAACAACAAAACGTGACCGTGTAGATTTCAAAATAAAGAAGCGCCACTGAGGTATATTGGTACAGTCTTGTTTTGGCACATTTGTGCAAGTAATTTTGTTTGGTGATACAGTCGACGCTCGTTATAACGACCACACGTTATAAAGACCATCCCAATATAACGACCGGTGAGAAAACCCCCAACTGTATTCTAATATACTCTATGTTCTACCTCTTATAGCGACCACTCGTTACAAAGACATTTTTCTGTAGGACGGAGACGGTCGTTATATCGAGCGTCGACTGTACGATCTTAATATAAGATTTTCATGCTCTGGTTCATGAGAAATATGACGAAAATAGCACATTTCTCCCTGAATCAGCGACGACAATCCAATACCTTTGGAATTAATAGCAGCAATAAATTAGTGACGATAAATGACAAAGCGGGCGGAGAAAATGAAGCTCTTCCCAGACAAACTTTCCAAAAGCTTTTAAAGAATCCAACGGGCTCTGATGTCTTCGCATGTACTAAATCCTTTTAATAATTAAGGAATATTTCGAGGCATGTAGCCCTTTTGCGATGTCGTCACAAATGTTTCCCGTAAGAAGGATAACAAATTAGTGAAATGCATTGTAAATGCGAACGGCAGATAGTTTTGAAGATGTTTTGTTTGTGAGTTATTAGCGTTGACTTTGGATAAAATGATATTGTCTCAGTTTGAAAAAATGGTGAGCAATATACATTTCTGGAAATAGTTTTCGAAAATAAATCTGATCTAACGTTATCCTCGTATTGTTATTTTTTTTAACCCTATGCTTGCTTTATTATTGCGATGCACTTAATTTTTAACAACTCTTTGTGTGTCTGAACAAATCTGTATCTCAGAGTCAGACTAACGCAAGTTTTTCCAGGGGGAGGGCAAAGAGTGAAAACACAATGCAATTTCATCGGAAAACATCAAAAACCACGCCCACTTATATGTAAATACATTAATTTCTCAAAGTCAGGGGGTGGGGGCAATTGACCCCCTCCCTGCCCCCCCCCTAAATGACGGGTCTGGACTAACGTAAGTCCGTTTTCATCACTTTCCAGGAGAGCGTAAAACGTTTGGAGGGGAAAATTTCAAAATTATAGTTAAGATTTGGATGGTTTTATAACCCATTTTGAAGTAGTCCGGTTTTGCAACCAGACGACACAAAGACTTGTGAAGAAATTTTTTTTTTTTAGAACGCTGTTATGGGTTGATGAGAATAAGATTCTACATACAATGCGTGAAAATCACCATTTCTGGACTTGGTGACAGAGTAACTCTAAGGTACAGATATAAAGAGTTCATGCTGGGACGGTAAATGTTGGTTGTCCTTTGCGCATTTTCGACACTAAGATTTGTTTTACATATATTCCACTTTCTTATGAACTTAAACTTACGGAAAACTCTCTACAAACTCAAGAGTTGCGTAATTTATCACATCTTTGTATTAACGCATTTCATAATGTGATTCAATTTTTTTCAGTGGTCAGTATTCGAAAATATTGTAGTCGGATGCCTTTTCATCCATTTAATATATTTTTTGTCATATGAGACAGATTCCTGATAATCATAAAATCCCGTTCTGCAATTATTATTGCTATCTGCTCTAGTTTAGCGTTATTGTATTCCATACTAAAAAATACGACCGTATGTAGCTGTGTCCGTATGACCATGTATGTAGCTGTGTCCGTCGAGGAGTCTCTTCTGATTTTCTGTTTTAGTTGATTAGGTAACGTTATCATTGTCATGTGGTCTTCATCATCATGTGGTCTTCATCGATGTCTCTAATGAATGACGTCATTATTGTGATGACGTGAGATTGATGATGAAACAGGCGGCAAATTTAGATAGGCGGTTAGTGTTTTAACTTTTTTGCTCAAAAAGTAATCTCTTTATTCGCGATAACCAAGTTTCATCCCATTTTGTTGGACCAAAAGTTACAATTCTCCCAAAATCTTTTGACTTAATTAATTTTTTGAGATAAAATAATTTTTTATGCTCGTTTAGTAACCATATTCCTCAGAAGCTGTTTTTAACGCTTGAGGTGACAAAAAAAAAGGGTTTTAAGAAAGCTTATTCTTGAAAATTATCTTCTTTATTTGAATGCGAAACAAACGCATGGACTATTTTTAAAAAGAAAAACCAAACAAGAGAAGCTTTATTACAATAATTCTCATTATAAATAACATTACATAAATAACTGCATTACGATTACAGCATCATTCTGAGTCCTTCAGCTCAATTCGCCAGAAGAGAAACATATGTTCCTGTCACACAATACATTTTCATTTCCATTTATTATGTAACGGATCCACTCCGAAACCTCAGCTCAACAAAAGCAAACGCTGTTTGGTGGCATCCTGATGATTTTCAATAAAGGATTATCGACAAACTGGTAACTGCGCTGCTTACAGATCTGTTATTAATTCAATGCATTTATTGCATTATTATTTCAAAAGCTGTCACCTTTCGGCGTCACCTGAATGAATACAACGTATCTCAATTTTGGAATTATTTATAACTAGCAAAAATACCCGGCGTTGCCTGGGCCAGTAAAAATATTGAGAAACAATTTATAATCGCTTTTTTTCCCCAAACTAAAAGAACTCAAAACGTACCGCTTTGACGATTTAAAATGTCGCTAAATTTGCGGTAACTGTTTTGGTATACCTAGGATAATTTTTCTCCCCTCCCTACTTTATGCAAATATGCTTAGGTATTATTAAGCCAGTAATTTTTGTCAAAGAAAAATTGTCATTTAATGCTAAGAAAATATTGCTGACCATGAAATGACGCTAAAAGTTTTTGTCCTAAGTGATTTCGAAATTAGTAGGGAGCATTTGACAATTATTTGTGCGAAAAACACAAATTAATGGTAATTTTAGTTTTGGTGTCTGATTAATTTCGTATGCGGATTACTTTCTGCTTTGACGTAAGTTTCAAAAGTTTTTTAATGACAACGTACGGAATCGGCCAAAAAAAAAAAAAAAAAAAAAAAAAAAAAAAACTTTTCTTCAACTGTGGGAGTATTATTTCGATGATTAAGATTTTGGCGCAGTCTACAAATATCAGACAACAATCGTTTTATTTTAGTTATATCGTAAGAAGTAAAATATTATTACATAGTCTTTGGCGCCAGAACTGGCGTCAGTGGAAAACATTACCCATAATCTTAGTTATTATAATATTTTTGCAACAAATTCGGCAAGATACCTGTTCGATTGTATTCTAAGTGACCAATTGTAAGTACCGCCCAATCAACGCCAACAAATTTTTAAAAATACTGTAAAATTGTATTTAAAGTTCCATTAAAGTGGAAAATACTGAACCTAATCCATTTATTAGTTGCCAATCTCTTCAAGCGATTTCATTACCGATACTCTAAAACACTAAAACACATACTGTCGGCCCCGCTCAAACGAATACTGTCGGTTCCAAGAAATATTATTTGATTAAGCGGAGAATTCGATTAAGCGGAATCTTTAGCATTGCGTCTATGGCATGGGAAATATCTAGTTCCAGGATATTTTATTCGTTTATCCGTTAGACGATTAAGCAGGACCGACAAATTCACGAAACTTGTGAAAATAATTGATACAGTCAACAATTTACTAATAAAGGAATATAATTTATTCTAAAAAAATAATATTTTCACGCAGCAATGCACATTAAAAAACACATTGCTTAAGGATAAATATTCTACTTACACAACTCTGTACCTCAGAACCAGACTAACGTAAGTCCACTTTCGTCATTTTTCAGTAGAGGGGAAAAACGATGTATTCGACAATCGTTTTTCCCCTCTACCGAAAAATGACGAAAATGGACTTACGTTAGTCTGGTTCTGAGGTACAGAACTAAGACTACAAAACGTTTTAAATACAAATCATGGTAAAAGCCTGGATATTCCCCATGAAGCTGGAAAAAAAACCTTCATGATTTGACTTGAGAAAAGCCTTGGACATTAAATACGGAAAGAAGAAATGATGCCCGCAATTTTAGCTTTCGACAGGGAGTTGAGATGATACACTAAATACTGAGTTAGTTTGGTCAATGCCTTTTGATTTATGAGAAATATGTACCTTAAATTGGAATGAAAAAGACGCTACCGATCGAACTTTTTTGAATATCGTTATAAATTATAGCCTATGTGTTATTCTGATGTATATGCTACATTATGGTAAAAGTTTCATCAAAATCCATTCAGTAGTTTTTGCGTGAAAGAGGAACAAACATACATCCATCCATACATCCATCCATACATCCATCCATCCATCCATACAAACTTTCGCATATATAATAGTAGTAAGACTAGCAGTACCCGCACGGCGATGCCCGTGCAACAAATGTAAAGGAAGTAAACTAAAAGTTTAATTCACTCTAACCCTCTAAAGTAAAATTATTATATTTGATTCAAATGTGCTCCCCAACCTTTTTAATTCCACTAAAAGTCATATTAAAGTTTAAATCAATTCGCCAAATAAACGTTTTAATGGAACTTTTGAGATAACTGTAGTGGCAAGATTTTCGAAAACTCTCAACGAACACAGCAATTTTGCCCTTGAAGTTTAACATAATCCACTGATTTAACCGTAATTTCAATGTAAAATTGGTCGCCAAATTTAAATTTATTAACATAGGGAACCGATTGTGTCAGGTAGCTCAGCCTCAACCATTCTTCCATGATTTTAATGTGAACATTAAAAGGCAAGAAATATAATGTCTTTCGCCCCATCTCTTTGAAGTGAATACAATCTATAACAGTAACCCTCAAATAAGCAAGATTTCCCTGGCTGGGAGGTTTGGTAAATTTCCAGATTGTTGCCAAACTTTACGACGCCAAATACGAAGAGTAACTTTGTAGGTTTCGGGTGTGTTTAGTATTTTAATAACACATATCTGACTCCTTATTATTTTATTAAACTTGTAATAATAATATACAACTCTTTTATGCAACATTCGAACACTCAATTAAATTAATTTCTCGCCAACTCTCTCTCTGCTGAGTTGAGTTGTCTCCTCGCAGAAATCGGTGAATTCACTTCACTACATACTCCCCTCCTAGCGACCGCGATCCGAACTGGAGGATTCCAGAAACTTTGCCGGGAAACGGACCCTACGGCCTGCTCTCGTTGTTATCGCCGAAGACGGAGGAGGTGCGGAGTCGGCATGGTCGGGAACAACCGGTGGAGGAGGAGCAGGGTGAGCTTGATCAGGAACAGCCGGTGTAGGAGGAGAAGCTGGGTGAGCGTGATCAGGAACAGCAGGTGTAGGAGAAGGAGCAGAAACCGGAACGACCAGTCCTGTTGGGCATTCATCCTGCAGCATGAATGCGGGTTTTAACCTGTCTACTGACACTCGCCGCGGAACCTGGGATCCGTCAATGTCAAGATCGAAGTATTTTTTACCACGGGCCCTAACTTTGTACGGCCCTTTGTAGGTGGGCTGCAATGGTGTCTATACAGCATTTTGGTACACGAAAACATGTGTACAGGTGCTCAGCTCTTTTGATTGAAAGATGGCCTTGGTTCCGTGGGTCGTGGTTGGTGTTGGTTTGAGCGAACGAATAACATTCTGTAACTGCTCGAGGAAAGCTAAATGTTTCGTGTCTTTGGACTCGACAAATAATTCTCCCGGCAGCCGGAGAGGGGACCCATAAACCATCTCAGCGGACGAACAACCCAAGTCTGCCTTGAGGGCCGTTCGAAGTCCCAGCAACACCAACGGTAGGGCTGAAACCCAAGATGAATTACGAGACATCAAATGACACTTCAAAGCTGCTTTAAGGGTTCGGTGCTGTCGTTCGATTAAGCCGTTTGATTGGGGATGGTAAGCTGTTGTTGTGTGGTTCTGGGACCCTAAGTACGTTGTCAAACTCCGGAACAATTGGCTGTCAAATTGTCGGCCCTGGTCTGTAGTTATTCTTCCCGGAATGCCGAAACGAGCAACCCACGACACTACCAGAGTTTTGGCGACGGTGTCAGCAGTTTGGTCCTCCATTGGTGTTGCCTCGATCCAACGGGTGAAACGGTCCACGGCCGTTAAGAGGTATCGAAACCCCTGACACAGTGGCAGTGGTCCCACGATATCAACATTGATGTGCTCAAATCGCTGACTGGGTACCAGAAACGTTGATAGAGGTGAGTGAGTATGCCGATGGATCTTGGTAGCCTGACACGCTAGGCATGTCTTTGCCCAAGTCCGGCAATCTTTTCTCATTCCCGGCCAGACGAATCGTGCAGCAACCAATTCGGCAGTTGCCGCAATGCCTGGATGTGAGAGTTCGTGGATGGAAGTAAATACCGTTTTACGTAATTGTTGTGGAACGTAGGGACGAATTCTGTCCGTGGAGATTTCGCAAAAAATGGTCTTGGTTGAATTAGGTAATTGCAGCTGTACGATTTTCAGACTAGTGTCTGTCTTAAGCTTGGACCATTCCTCATCTTCCTGTGTGTTTGCCAAGGTTTCATAATCAATTGATGAAGGAAAGGTGATGGAGTCGATGCGCGACAACGCGTCAGCCACCACATTTTCATCTCCGCGTATGAATCGGATGTCCGTTGTGAATTGGGATATGAAACTGAGTTGCCTAGCCTGACGTGGCGAGGCTTTATCTGAATTTTGTTTGAAACAGAATGTTAAAGGTTTATGATCGGTGAACACAGGAAACGCACGTCCTTCTAGATGATGTTGGAAATGCTTGAGCGCACTGTGTATGGCCAGAAGTTCGCGATCGTACGCACTGTACTTCACCTGTGCAGGAGATAGAGCTCTTGAAAAAAAACTAAGAGGTTTTCTAACTCCGGCGATCTCTTGTTGAAGGACGGCTCCGATGGCCGTGTCTGAAGCGTCCGTTACTAAACTCAGCTGAGCCTCTGGATCTGGATGTGTTAACAGGGTCACCGAGCATAGGGCATCCTTGAGTCTGGAAAAAGATTCTCGACATTCGTCGGTCCACTGAAGAGGTTTGGTGCTATTCTTTTTGTGGCCAGCAAGTATCTTAGTGAGTGGTTGTTGTATGCTTGCGCAAGAAGGAATGAATCTGTGGTAAAAATTAACCATTCCCAGGAACCTTCTCAAACTGGTAGCAGAGTGAGGTTCTGGATAATTTTTAATGGCATCCACTTTAGAGGTGCAAGGCTTCATTCCCTCGGAGTTGATTTCATATCCAAGAAATTGGATCTGTGTTACACCGAATATACATTTTGACAGGTTTATGCGCAGACCATAGTCATTCAATCGCTCGAAAAGAAGAAACAGATGTTTTCGATGAGTCTCTTTGTCTTTCGAAGCGATAAGTATGTCGTCCAAATAACAGTAAAGGAAATCTAACCCTTGTAACGCCGTGTTCATTAGACGTTGAAAAGTCTGTGCGGCGTTGCAAAGCCCAAAAGTCATAAAGGGAAATTCGAAGAGTCCAAAAGGTGTTATAATGGCGGTTTTTGGGATGTCCGCTTCATGTACGGGTATTTGCTGGTATGCCCGAAGTAAGTCAATAGATGAAAAAATCTCAGCTCCATGTAGTATGTGATTACAATCTGTCAGAAATGTATCGGATAGCGATCTGGAACCGTAACATTGTTGAGGGCCCTATAGTCCCCACAAGGTCTCCAATCGCCTGACTTTTTCTGGCTTAAATGCAGTGGGCTGGCCCAACTGCTCTTGGATGGGCGGCACAAACCTTGTTGCAGCATGTAGTCAAACTCTTTTCGAGCGGCTTTTAATTTCTCTGTTGAAAGTCTGCGCGCCTTACTATATACAGGTGGCCCCTTTGTGGTGATAAAATGCTCTATATCATGTTTAATAATTTTAGTATTTACAATATTGGGTCTGAGCAGATCCGGAAATTTTGAGACTATATACATGTATGGCTGTTGCGCTTCTACCATAGTGATGACTGGCCTTCTCGTTGAAAAAAACATTCCCCTTGTTGACAGTTTTGTGTTTCCATCAATTAGCATTTGATTTTTCGTGTCAATCAAAAGGTTGAAGTTTGCCAAAAAGTCTATTCCAATGATTGGTTTGTCGACATCGGCTATTATGAAGGGCCAAACGAAGTCTCGCCTTAATCCAAGGTCGAGTCGTAAAAGCTTCTGTCCAAAAGTTTTAATTTTGGAATGATTAGCCGCGAATAGCTCAAATTTATATACATTTCTTCTTTCCGAGAGCGTTGGAGGGATTACAGAAATTTCTGCACCGGAATCAATCAGGAAAAGGGCCGCTGATTCTTTGTTACTAATAAAGAGGCGACTCAGCTCCGCCCCTAGGCTTCCTGTCGCCGTGGAAAGCCGGGGTATTAGTTTTCCTGCACGTCTGGGCTCTCACGTCGTCGTTGGAGAGTCATACTACACGGTTGTAAGCATTTGTATGCTTTATCTCCAAACTTTGTATGATAGAAGCATATCCCGCGCTGATCGGAGGGCTTGCGGCTGCCGGACTCGCTGTTGGCCTTCCCTCGATAACGCTGACGTGAGTTGGGACGTCCCCTACAGCTTAAATTCTCCACCTGAATTTGAAGATCTGTTATTTGCTTTTGAAGGGATTCCAAAGTTACCACCGACATTTTTGGCTGTGACACCGATGCCAAATTGTAATTATTTGGCGGGCGGATATCCCAAATTTTATCAGCCATGGTAGCCAATTTATTCAAATCATCAGAACTGACAGACAGAATGCTGCGCATGTCCATCGGGAGCCGTTGTAGCCATAAGGTTTTCAAAAAATTTTCACTAACCTTTTGGTCGGCGAGGTTCCTCATTTCGCAGAGCAAAATTGAAGGTTTGCGATCCCCTAGTTCGATTTGATTCAAGAGTTTTTGTGTTCTTTGTGATTCGCTATCCGCGAAAGTTGATATAAGGCGGTCCTTTATTGCATTATATTTGTTGTTTGTTGGCGGCGTAATTAAAATGTCCGTTACCTGTGCCAGGATTTCTGCGTCCAACGAGCTAACTACGTAATCGAATTTTGTGTCATCACTGGAGATTTTAGCTCGGCGAAATTGTGCTTCGAGCTGTAGAAACCATATCCCGGGATCCGGCTTCCAGAAGGGCGGAATCTTAACTCCAACATGGTCCACAAAGCGTGCTTGCTCTGTATTTTCAGTTCCGGTAGCTGAATCGTCCGTAAGCAAGTCTTGTCCTTGAACTTCTCTGTTGTTTTGCATTATTCCTGCACAAATCACGTCCGGGTCACCACTGTAGGTTTCGGGTGTGTTTAGTATTTTAATAACACATATCTGACTCCTTATTATTTTATTAAACTTGTAATAATAATATACAACTCTTTTATGCAACATTCGAACACTCAATTAAATTAATTTCTCGCCAACTCTCTCTCTGCTGAGTTGAGTTGTCTCCTCGCAGAAATCGGTGAATTCACTTCACTACAACTTCATAGCGGTGTTACCGAAAATGTCAGAATGGAACTATTAAAAATTTAGGTTTGGCGACATTATATACATGTTTTAAACATGCAATAAAATACTTTTTAGACTGCAAACAACTACTGTTCCTTCACAGAGCGTTTTCTTTTTCTTTAATTTGGAGAAAGAAGTGTTTCACTGGCTGGGAGGTTTGGTAAATATCCCTATTGTTGCCAAACTTTACCACGCCAAATACGAAGAGTAGCTGATAGCCATCGCTATTATTTAACAATAATAGTTCCATTCTGACATTTTTGGTAACACCAAATTTTGAGGAATTCAACTGAATAAATTTAAATTCCCTCCGACCCCTCTGAACTAAAATTATTATATCCTTTAGTTCAAATGCGCTCCATCTTTTAAACTCCACTTAAAGTCATGTTAAAGTTTAAATCAATTCGCCAAATAAATCAAAAAGACAGAAAATTAAGAAAGAAATAAGAGATATTAAGCATTCAAATTGAATAAATTTTCAAGGCTTAAATCTATACGCACAATTTTAACCACAAAGTAACTTCAAGGACAAAAGAGCAGCTGATCAGGAAAATGGACCTAGTACCATAGTTGAGCGTACATAGTTAAGGCCCCTATATATACGAGCCGGCGCATCAAGATTAAGTTTCACCACTTTGGATCCAGCGCGTGGTTGTGTGTTTGAGAGGTTGTCTTTTCTGGCCAGTAATCGCGTTTTGGTAATTTTTCACTGTGAGCAATTATTAGCGGCACGTGGATTTGGCAAAGCTTAGCAATGTGCCAAAACTTTTTTCTGGTAACCCTACTCCGCAACAATGAAAATTTGAAAGTAAAAGTTAAGGAATTGGATCCAAAGTGGTGAAACTTAATCTTGATGCGTCGGCCTGTCTATATAGCGGCTCTATACATAGTTAAGCCTTGAAAATTGACTAAATTTGATTAATTAATATCTCCTGTCCTAATTAACGGACAGAAACGTGCTAAAACTTTTCTTTTTCAGAAAAAAAACCCCTCTCCAACGATATATAATGTTTTGGGGTGGGGGAAGGTTTTCCCCCCTCAATTATGGTGGATACACCAAAAATGAGACTAATTATTTAATTTAAAAATAACTAATTCGAAATTAAAAATTTGGGCTTCGAGGTGCACGAGGGCGGGGTACGTTCGAATTTTTGAGCCAAGTTTCAGGTCTGTAGGTGCTGTGGGGGCTTCTGGCCAGCGGTTACAAACGTACAAACAGACAAACGAACACCGTCATCTTTATATATATAGATAGGATATTTATTACTCATGATTTAAATTTAGATACTTGGAAGAGAGACAGGAAAGAAGAAAACACTGAACAAGAATAACATATTGCATCCTAATAGAGAATATTTTTATTGTATAACTGCATAGAAAACTGGAGATATTTACTTGAAGCCCTGTTGTGTTGATGGATTGAAATTTTACAAAAATATTGACTTGCAAAATATTCCTGATAGGTTAAAGGACATCATGGAACTAAGTTTGTTTTTGTAAACACTACGATGTATTTTTTTTTTAGTACGGTTTGATCTACTTTGGTAAAACCTTTAGCACGTTTACGCATGCGTCAGGTCTTTGATCTTATCAAAATAGGGGTGTTAGGTATGATAACAATAAGGGGAAGAACAATAAAAAGAATTTTGAACAGTATCAAACAACTCGGAACGATGCTAATTTCAAATACATAGTTTCGTAGATTATGTCAAAAGGACAGCAAATTCAAGTTTCAAATTAAAAACTTCGAAAAGCTATCGCCCACAACCCATCTACCCTTTTTAAAGTGGAACTGTTCGCGAGTGCCAGGCGCGACTTTCATGGACAGACAGTAGCGCCGACCATGTTGTCTATTGGTCAGGGAAGCCTGACTAGGGGATGGGGGGGTTTCGGGTTCGATTCTCGTCCGAGGCACGGATGCACTTTCTCTCTCCTGTCCTTGTCCTTTCTTTGTGTGAATGTGTTGTTATGCTGCGAATTGCCGCCTATCCTATAAACGGGTTCTTATGTCAGCGTGTACTGTAGAAGTCGGAACTCACACCACATTACAGTACAGTTCAAAAAATGAAGCAACGCACCTCAAAAGGCTAGCCTAGCTGGCTCAAGACAACAACAACAATAACAATGATGCAGCTTATTCACGTGCGTCAAAGCAACGCCTCCTAAATACTAAATGCCTACAACATTTGCTTCGCTACCGTCGAGATGGGTTCAACTTTAAACGCCACCTTGCGGCAATCCAATAATGTCGTTGTTATTTTTTGATTGGTTAATTTTAAATTTAAATTCAGAAATGAACCAATCGTTCATTTTTTGAAGAACTCCGGGAGATGGCAGTGTATCGTGAACCAATTGCATTTTGCAGCTATTGGCGATGGATCCAAACAATATTCGAAACAAATTTTTTGATTGGTTGATTTTTAAATTTAAATTTAGAAATGAACCAATCATTAATTTCTCTTTCTCGAAGAACTCTGGTAGATGGCAGTGTATCCTGAACCAAGGATAAAATTTTGCTCTGTGCTAAAAGCCAGAAAGTTACAGGCATTAAGTATTTAGGAGGCGTTGGTCAAAGCTACTCGGTTAATTTTGCAAAATCAATGAGATTCCAACGTAGTCTTGACCAACCTCTTTCCGCCATCAAACTTGCAGATGCGAATGCTGCGGCCAGATGCAGACTACTAAACCAGCCCATAAAGAAACCTTTAAAAGCCGACTTCGACTTCCCTAGAGACATCACAACCACACTCGCCCGTCTCAGGACAGAGCATGTCAAGGGAATGAAGATACTTCCTGACGGGACAAGGACTTATCCTTACTGCAAGAACTGCCCAGAGACCCAACTCACACCAAGACACATCTTTGAATGCCCAAGCATTACTGCAGCTATCTTGAAATTCGGCTTGCTATCAGATAGAGATCTGCTGCAGGAGACCCTTTACAGCCCTGATTCACCGACGATGGCGGCTGCAGTTCTTCGGACCTTCGACAACATCTAGCGCAGTCCTTAGACACGACATCATATCGCACCCTTGCTACAAAAGTTCCACAACTCAAAAATTGTAATTTTTGAGTTATGACCTCGGGCCATTCCATGTGAAATAAACAAGCCTCAAAACTTGACCATCACCAATTTCAAAAAAAAATATAGGGTTGATTACTTCTATAAAGTGATACAAAAAACTGATTTTTAAAATTTTTTTCAGCTGTTAGTTTTTTGTGTGAGACCGCTTAAAAAACGCAAAAAATGGAAAAAAGTGAAATTTTGAACATACAAAGATTTACTTTCCTCAGCTTGTATTGCAGCTAGAGTCTTTTGTTATATGTCATTGTAAAGCTCTTTAAACAAGCTTTCAAATGATATATAATTTGACAAGGTTTCGTGATGTTAATATTTCAAGGTCACCAAAAGCATTATTTGACCTTGAATATTTCAAAAAGTGCATTTTTTAAAAATCTGAAAAAAATATATATATTACTTCCTAATGTAGTGTATATGTGGTAAAATTTGCAGAATGGGACAGCAATGGGATCTGGATGAAAAATGGAATCGACTTTTTACACTCTTACCACTTTATTGCAATGCCTATGGCTCCTGAGGATATATAATACAGAAATATTGCAAACTGCGAAATGTTATTTACAAGTGACGGTTGGCTTATTCCACGTCTTGTTTTGAGAGGTTATAAATCATTCCTTTTCCGTTTCTACTAGGGTCTACTTTCGAAATAATAGCACTTATGGGCACATTGACAACATTTTCAAAGTCTGGATAGTAGATAGAATTTGAGGGTCCATGAGGCTGCAACAGCTTGATTTTCTTCATCTGTGTCTAAGACGCACCTTAGCCACCAATATCCATTATACCTGCAGATCAAGAATCCAACCATTTCTGGGCAATCAAGATCGCCTTTGACAGTTGTAGCACGTTCGATCCTTATAGTGTTGAAAATGAATATGCATTCACTTGCATCTGATTCCTGTTTAATGGCATTACACAATGAAGACTCTGAGTGCCTGGTGTTGTTCTTGCCATCATTTTTCTGGATTTCAAAGCCTCTTCTTCATATCATTATCAAATCAGATTCATTGTTCAATATCGTGCTACAACTGTCAAGGCGATCTTGATTGCCAGAAATGGTTGGATTCTTGATCTGCAGGTATAATGGATATTGGTGGCTAAGGTGCGTCTTAGACACAGATGAAGAAAATCAAGCTGTTGCAACCTCATGGACCCTCAAATTCTATCTACTATCCAGACTTTGAAAATGTTGTCAATGTGCCCATAAGTGCTATTATTTCGAAAGTAGATCCTAGTAGAAACGGAAAAGGAATGATTTATAACCTCTCAAAACAAGACGTGGAATAAGCCAACCGTCACTTGTAAATAACATTTCGCAGTTTGCAATATTTCTGTATTATATATCCTCAAGAGCCATAGGCATTGCAATAAAGTGGTAAGAGTATAAAAAGTCGATTCCATTTTTTATCTAGATCCCATTGCTGTCCCATTCTGCAAATTTTACCACATATACACTACATTAGGAAGTAATATATATATTTTTTTCAGATTTTTAAAAAATGCACTTTTTGAAATATTCAAGGTCAAATAATGCTTTTGGTGACCTTGAAATATTAACATCACGAAACCTTGTCAAATTATATATCATTTGAAAGCTTGTTTAAAGAGCTTTACAATGACATATAACTAAAGACTCTAGCTGCAATACAAGCTGAGAAAATTGAATCTTTGTATGTTCAAAATTTCACTTTTTTCCATTTTTTGCGTTTTTTAAGTGATCTCACACAAAAAACTAACAGCTGAAAAAAATTTTAAAAATCAGTTTTTTGTATCACTTTATAGAGGTAATCAACCCTATAATTTTTTTTGAAATTGGTGATGGTCAAGTTTTGAGGCTTGTTGATTTCACATGGAATGACCCCGTCATTAGACGTAGTTTACACGTCTCTACCAATCTTCAAAAGAGCCAGAAGTTGCATTGAAAAATCAGCCGCCAAAGGGCAGTTATGGCGTTTTGTTGTTATCAAGATGCATAGGACCCCTTCCATTGAACTGCACATCTTGAGTAGTCGTCCAGCCGTCGTAGACTAACGTGCGTAACTAACGATCATAGTTTGAAATGTATCAGTCTTCATATTGACAAATTCAAAAATACTAAAATGTGCCTAGTCAGCCCGGGAACAGTTTTTTGCAATTCCTTTTTTGAGTTGTGGCACTTTTGTAGCAAGGGTGCGATGTCGTCAATGAGATTCCTGACAGAATTTCAAAATTGTCATGTCACAAAGGAGGCTCGAATTTCTTTATCTTTTAGAACTCGTACAATTTTATTTCCTCATATTAGTTTACCAAAGCACTGAAAATCGGACAAATGAACAGAGATGAATATTTACTCATAAACATATCGTACAAATGCTTAATTCTGGTGCTTACATCGCAACTTTCTGTAAACTCAAATCTTAAACGCGTAATAATATCTGCTGTTGAGAAATAAAACTACAACTGAACTAACTTAAAAGGAGTGACACAAAAATGGAGTCACAACAACATCATAACCACTCCATTAGTAAAATATGAATAACGTAATATAATATAACGTAATATAAAATATGAGTAACGTATATCTATAAACATAATGGCTACTTCTGTAAACAATGGCTATGTTATGGATAAACTATAAAAAAAATAATGCAAGCTAAAAAAAAAAATAGCAAGCTACAAATAATGTTTGAGTAAATAGGAAATGTTATAAGCTTGGTAGATTAAAATCTCCATATATTATTTCTCTAAGCCGAATCCTATACCCGGTCGAAACTCGCTCATTTCTTTATCGAATTGCATGAAAATTTATGATTTTGAAGCTTATCCCGCGGGCTATTGACGAAAATTAGACCCACCCTCTAAAAAGTGTCGGTTCGTTTTTTATTCGAACTTCAATTTTTGGGCACCAAATTGACTCTATCTAGCGAAATAATTGTCGTATCGTCTCCATTTTGATTTCATTCGAAAGATTAAAAAAAATGCGTGTCGTTTCTCCGCTAGCGCCGCGTAACGAGAATCTCGAAAATCCACGTTTAAGCGACTTATAAGCGATTGAAGTTTGAAAAAGTTAAATTTTTTGCTCAACTGTTAAAATCGTTACTAGCTGCCAGGGCAGCTAGATTAGCTTCCTGCGGCATGCTGATGCATAACGTCCCCCCTCTCTAACTTTTACCTCATTCTGAAATTATATTATTTGATATAATTTAATGTTCATTCGATTTCAAGACATACCACGCACGTGGCCCGGCGTTGCACGGGCACTTCGTGCCCTGAAAGTAGTGAGAAAAAAAATTTAAAGAAATTACTCCCCGCCAAGGCGGCTCGCTTACAGGCGCTTCACGCCTTTACTTTTTTCCTATATAAAAAAATCATTCGAATTATTGAGATGCTTCACGCCTTCAAGATGGTGAGGAAAGTTACAGTAAGTTCAGGTCGCTCAAAGAAAAAAAGCAGACATAGATACTCAGTTTTTAATATAAGTAGATGGCTCTTCAACAAATAAATGTTTCAAAATATTACCAGTAGCTAGCGATAAAAATTCTACGTAAGTGGTCCGCTTATGAGTTTCGTGTTTGATTTAGTTAAGCCTTCATTCAAAATTCTCATTATCATTGTTATTATACTGTTTCATAGCAACGACGGTTTGCAAGAATGGATTTCATATTTAATCATTTATTAGGCTTAATCGCTTTAAACTTGACTACTTATTAATTGATATCTTCGCTAATTAAAATCGTATAATTATATCAATTGAAACTAAAGAAGCTTGAAAAATTACCTATCTATCGGTACCTGGTTCGACTTTCAGTTCATTGGCGTTCAGGAGAAAGAAGCGTGACATAGAAAGATAGAAAGATGGTTAGAAAGATAGTTAGAAAGAAAGATAGTGAGAAAGATACTCAGTTTTTAATATAAGTAGATACCATTGTTGTTCAAATCAATTTTAAATGCGACATTTCAAGCCAAGGCTTAGCTCGGTAAACCTTAATTGTAACTTTTATTGTTTCAAAATACTATGGTAGTTTTGCGACAACGTTAGTATTTAGTTTAGTAGTAGCCTTGGGTATTTGATTTTAATATAGGATATCACTTTTGTAGTAGTTGTAAAAGTGAACGTGTCTTTGATCTCTTTGAAAAGTTGTCAGAACGACGGCAGTTGATGGCGATGTCGTGCAAACGTACAAGATTTTACAATTTTTTTTTTTTTTTTGCGGAATTCCGCACGGGTCACCTAGTCTCCATATATTATTTCTCTAAGCCGAATCCTATACCCGGTCGAAACTCGCTCATTTCTTTATCGAATTGCAAGAAAATTTATGATTTTGAAGCTTATCCCGCGGGCTATTGACGAAAATTAGACCCACCCTCTAAAAAGTGTCGGTTCGTTTTTTATTCGAACTTCAATTTTTGGGCACAAAATTGACTCTATCTAGCGAAATAATTGTCGTATCGTCTCCAGTTTGATTTCATTCGAAAGATTAAAAAAAATGCGTTCTTTAGAACGTTTCTCCGCTAGCGCCGCGTAACGAGAATCTCGAAAATCCACGTTTAAGCGACTTATAAGCGATTGAAGTTTGAAAAAGTTAAATTTTTTGCTCAACTGTTAAAATCGTTATACCATTGTTGTTCAAATCAATTTTAAATGCGACATTTCAAGCCAAGGCTTAGCTCGGTAAACCTTAATTGTAACTTTTATTGTTTCAAAATACTATGGTAGTTTGCGATAACGTTAGTATTTATTTTAGTAGTAGCCTTGGGTATTTGATTTTAATATAGGGTATCACTTTTGTAGTAGTTGTAAAAGTGAACGTGTCTTTGATCTCTTTGAAAAGTTGTCAGAACGACGGCAGTTGATGGCGATGTCGTGCAAACGTACAAGATTTTACTTTTTTTTTTTTTTTTGCGAATTCCGCACGGGTCACCTAGTAAATAATTATTTACAGTATCAATCGCACTGAAATTAACCATTTCTAAATATTGCTCGTTAAATTAGTCCCATTATTAGTTTCTATTCTCGTGGACAACATTAGTGAGGTGAAAACATCTTATGTACCTAATTTAGAATTTTTTTTTTGACTATAAACACTTTCTATTCTCTAACTATTGCCAAAATCAATTTTTTTTTTATTTCATCCGTTAACGATTGTTGACTCAGATAAATATAAAAATCCTTAGAAGGCAATCAATTCCATACTTACTCCAGAGAAGCCTTAGTTCAAAATTTTCAATATGATTACAATCAATATTGTTGCTGCATGGCACCAAATTTTTGCATTAATGGCTTGAAAATTTAGTCATTTAATAGGGAAATGACATAAAATTAACTGTTTTCCATAATAACTTTTTTAAACTAAGCTTTTTAGGAATAAATTATAGCTTATCCTGCTCTCTGTTACTGTAGCTATCTACGGTGAAAAAATGGTTAAAATCGGTTCAGTAGTTTGGAAGATTACCCCGGACATACGTTTTCAAAAGTAGTCTTTTATGTATATAGATTAAGAATTAATTATTTATAATTTTATGAACTGCTTAAAACCACGTATGGACACTCACGTATTTTATTGAAAATAAAATAAATCAAAATAAATAAAAATATGACCCCTGCTTTGTGCTTTAAAGCTAATGCGTACGAGTTCTATAAATCGCTTTCAAAAGAGAATTAGCTTTCGTGGAGGGTTATTGATTACCCCACTTCCCAATAACTCATCAGGTAGGAACTATTTAAACAGTTTCGAAACACAACGCAGCGGCGAAAGTGCGACCTCGTTCAATTTTCGCTGGCCAAGTCCCGTTGCAAGTTTTATTGCTTTGAATTCCTAGTAGGCCGATTAAAAAGTTAATGTTAATAAAAATCAGTTTTGTTCTCAATATACTGCGGTAATTTTCAGATGAAACATTGTCAGGACTTCACTTTATGAAAAGAAATAACTGTTAGGAGAAAATAAAATTTAAATGATTGTTTTTAAAATTTAGTTCGAATTTCTATCCTTGGAGTACATTAGTTTTAAAATAAAATACAGTGACCACCACAATACCAAATACCAATACAAATATATTTTTCTTCCAGATTTAGTTTTCATTGCATTGCTAATACCCTTGTAACAAAATTCCCGTTAAAAGGAACAAAAATCGCCGTTTCTTGAAGTTA
>JAXGGA010018346.1:0-22273 GCA_038373865.1 Uloborus plumipes
GTATTGTTTTCAATCAACATATTACAGCATATAACCATTGTAAAGTGTGTTCTGTAGAAGTTCTAATATGATCTTTGTCAAAAATTACATCGTTCACAATATCAAGAAAAAAAGCTAAGTGTTTAAAGTTATTCCCAGCTTCCCAGTTTATGTTAATTGCTGATATAATTTCTTCTTATAAAATGTCTTTTTAAATGTTATATTGTAGGCAGAAAAAAATTTTAGTAAAAAAAATATGTACCCTCTGGGGTCTATCGTAACTTTTAAGGGAAGATTTTTTTTCCGTAATAAAAAAATTATTTTTTTACATAATATTTTTTAAATTATTTTTCCTGTCCATTAAACACTGTTTGTAACCAGTATACAAAATATCTTTGGAAAAAAAATGTCAGGCATTAATGGGTTAAGTCTGTCACTCACTTCGGTTCTTTTCACTTTGTTCACTAATTAGCCTACAATTTCTGGTAGCCACACCGTATACAGGGTGTTCCAAGTTAACCTTCATGACCTCTATTTCCTCAACCGTTCGTCCTAGATGCATACTTCCAATTGCAAAATTGCTCGAAATGAGTTAGAGAATCAAAATATTGAAAACTTGAGGCGAAAAAATAATTCAGTCAAAAAATACGAAATCTAACTTTTTATAGGGACTCCGGGCTCCCTAACTTACATTTAGGGAAATAATTTCCATTGAAAAATAATACTAACACAAAAAAATGACATTTGTGCGATCAAAATCCATGGAGAAATGAAACATGAAACTTTATGACTACCACTTTACACTAGCGCTATTTTAAGTGATTTTGGGGGCCATATACACGCGAAATTTGCACCATTCAGAGTTCTTTAATAACAACATATTCTTTATTTTCCTGAAATATATTTAACTGTAAAAGTTATTTAACATGGGAATTAAAATACGAAAAAAAATGAATAAGAAAGAATGAAAATGTCTTGCTGAATTCGCGAATATAAATTTACCGACTGTATAGTGATTGCTTGAAATAACGTAATCCTTTCACTGCAGAATAAAATCGGCTTAATTAGATGCATTTCGTAAAGGCTTAAAGTTACGATGTACACTACGGAACAGTGTGTAGAAATGGTGTTGCTTTACGGACAATAATCGCAATGTATATTATTTCTTAGATTCTACATATTTCGTGTGTTTAATATCTTTGTATAAAATTGTATAATAATTTACCTTGTCTTGTTATGTTTTGTAGTTTGTATCATCTGTATTTATTTTTGAATACAATGAGAAGCGAATGCTTTCTGACATGGACGAAACAAATTTCATTATCGTCCCTAATCTAAAAGCTCGTTATTCCTCTGGCAGGGCGAAAATTTTCTTTTGTCAATTTGTTTTACGGGCCCTGCGCATTTAAAACTCGAATATCTCCGCAAATTTTGATCGCACAAATGTCATTTTTTTGTGTTAGTATTATTTTTCAATGGAGATTCTTTCCCTAAATATAAGTTTGGGGACACGGAGTCCCTATAAAAAGTTAGATTTCGTATTTTTTGACTGAATTATTTTTTCGCTTCAAACTTTCAATATTTTGACTCTCTACCTCATTTTGAGCAAATTTGCAATTAGAAGTATGCATCTAGGACGAACGGTTGAGGAATTAAAGGTCATGAAGGTTGACTTGGAACACCCTGTATAAAGAGTCAATCTTGTCAAGGTCCGATATTGGGCGCATAGCGTAGAAGGACAGGAATCTCCGAAAACAAACTGCTGTGCAACACAGCTGTGTACGAACAATCTGCACAAACTTACTACCCTATACTTAAATAGGGAAGTACACTATACCTAATTAATTGGAGTGTGATAAGAGCAAACTCAACACAAATACACGAAGAGAAGTAGTTCAAAACATAAGATGCGAAAACAAAAATATATGATGTAAAAAACTAAAATGATGTTTAAGCTCTGGATAATTACAGTTTGTTAAGGACTACAAAACTAAAATGATGTTTAAGCTCTGGATAATTACAGTTTGTTAAGGACTACAAAACTAAAATGATGTTTAAGCTCTGGATAATTACAGTTTGTTAAGGACTACCTGAGTGAATAAATAAGATGTGAAACATAAATATGAAATGTAAAAAACTAAAAATGATGTTTAAACTCTGGATAATTACAGTTTTTTAAGGAAGACCTGAGTGAATAAATAAGATGTGAAACAAAAATATAAAATGTAAAAATCTAAAATGATGTTTAAACTCTGGATAATTACAGTTTATTAAGGACGATCTGAGTGAATAAATTTGATATAGTTTTCTAGCAAACATTTGTTCTTTTGTGTACAAAATGTATGTTTTGTTTTTAATGTCAGTAATTACAGAAATTTAAAACAAATCCATTTAACGTCTAGATTCAAATTTTAGTTTTTGGCAAGCTAAGCGGCTTCAAATCCCTAGACCAGATTTTATGCTCGGTTCAACGTTAAACGTGTTAACCATAAAAATAAGCATGTAGAAAAAGGTGAAACTAAATACTTTCTATAAAATCCAAAATCGTTGTAGGTGTTCAGAAATGCGGGCTCATTTTTTTTCGTTTTCTATTTGAGCAGCAGTTTAGTCATTTGACATTTAAAAGTAAGGTCAAAGGAATTTTGTTTGTGCTTTTCGTACATAACTTCCTCCATTACATTATTCTTCCCATTTTCATCACGTTGCTCATCAAAGTATTTAAAATTTGCACAATGTTAAATTTTTAATTAACCAGAACCAGGAAAAGATTACTTCCTTTCTGCACTGAAGCTTAAATTTCTTCAGAAATTTCGTTTTGAAAAAGGCACAGTGGCTTCATAAACTTACTCATTTTTCTTCTGCATTTCTGTCTCACTTTCCCTCCATTTAAAAAAAAGGAATGATTTCCACATTTGGGAGAAGCTCAATTTTCTGTGGGCAAGGATCCAAAAACGGGAGAGAAATAGGAAAAGACATGTTTCTAAGCGAGAAAGTTAGTGTGTTATTAATGGTTTAGAGGTTCATTTCGCTTATTTACTCGGAAAGGAAAACAGAAGTAGATTTTTTTTTCTTCAGATTCTTTTGATTGTTTAGTTTCTTAAATAAAGAATGTTTTTTCTCTTCACCAAAAGTTAGTTTTAAAAGCCTTGGGTGTTTCACTGAAAACAGGAGCTGTTGTGAAAACAAAATTCAATTAATCCATTAATGTCGAAAGACTCGCATCTTTTGATGTACTAGTTTCAAAAATAATAAACTGTGTTCCACTCCTTGTTTTTATGACATTACGGTAACACAAAAAAGAGCATGGAACTAGAGTATCTTCTTTTTTTTTTTTGAGTGTTTTCGATGGATTAGGAAGCGTGTATTATAAGTTTCAAATGTCTTTTTTTCGAAAAGATTTGACATCAATTTCACTATATGGTTCCATCTAATTTACCTTTTTGGCTATATACATATCTATATTTTTTTGCGTGTCTGATTAAGAAGAAAATACTTTGCTTGCTAAAACAAGGCACAAGATTTTAGGCGCATTTTATTCAGAAGCCGACTTAAATATTTCTCGGTTTTACGTATGTATTATGCCTAGCTGCTACTGGAATCTTCATTTTGCTCTTTTCACAAAAATTAATACCATTGAAAGAACATTTTTAACAAAAAAAGAAATGAATAACTATAAAACACATTTAAAACATTTTCATAAACAAAACTTAAAACTTAGTCTGATTCCATGATTGAAAAATTGTACTTTTGTTAATAGTTCAAGTGAACTGTATTGCATTATTGTGGTAAAAGAAATAGTGTACAGTTTTGTTCTGTTACACTGCGGAACAAAAAAAATTAAATAATCTGCGGCACTTATTTTTTAATGTTTTCTGTAAACACTTGCATTAGATATACACAAAATGCATTTACTATTTTTGGATTGACTCTGGTTCTTGAGATAACCGAAACACAAGATGTCAATGAAAATATTTAAACTTCCCGCCTAAAGATCAATTAATTCGTTTATTCCTTCTACATTTTATTATTTTTCCACGTATATAGGTACAACAATTTTACGAATTAAACGTATCAGATCTTGAAAATATCAGTTCGTGTCTCACTGTGAGTTTAAAAGTGCTTTTTGTATAGAAAAATATGAGTTCTTCTACGAAAACTTTGTGTTAAATACAGCGCTTGAAGATATTGAATTTTTTATTAAGCCAGCATAATATTAAGACGGTTTTTAAGCCCTCCAATAGAGTCAGCGACCTGCTGCGTTCATTGAAAGATGCTAGAGATCCGTTGTCCGCCGTCAGACTGAAAAGTCGGCTATCGCGGAGCACACTTTCAGTAATGGAATCCATGATATAAAATTCAAAGAGGTCAAAATAATTTCACGGACTTCAAATTTTTTCCCCAGATTGAATAGAGAGGCCATTGAAATTTTCAAACACCCAAATAATTTTAACAAGAAGGAGGAAGAAGTAAAAGTTAACAAGCTTTGGCATCCGGTCATCTGTCAATCTCGAGCCGGAAGGTAGAGGGCGCTGCGTTTCCAATTTAAAATCTTGCAGCAGTTCGAAATTTCGCATACTTACATTTTTACCCAGTCCTTCCATTTGTTTCATGTCAGCTCAATCATGTTCTCTCTCTCACCCAAACAGCGAAAAAGATCGTAGCTCTAACGCAATTATTTTCTCACGATCTGTATCTGTAAATTTCGCATCAGTCGCCAAATTAATCAAAGACACCCACTGAAGATGACCGCCGCAGTTGCGAACGAACCGTATGTATCAGACCACGGCACAACAGCCCGGAATCCTTAACTAATAATTTTTGAGATACCATGAAGCATCAGACTATTTAGAATTAGTTGTTAAATTGCTTCAAAATGTGCACACATTAGGAGCTACTATGAGCATTAAATTTCATTTTTTGCATAGCCATTTGGACAGATTTCTAGATAATCTGGAGGATTACTGTGAGGAACATGCAGAAAGGTTCCACTAGGACATCATAATAATGGAAGAAAGTTACCAAGGTCGATGGGATCAACACATGACAGCGGACTTCTGTCGTATTTGAATAAGAGATTTTCCTGAGCAATACCATCACAGAAAAGCTTACATAAAAGTTTTCAGATTTTTTTGTTTTAATAATTTGATGAACAGCATATAAACTAATTGTTTTTGTATCGTTTAGGTAAAAGATTTAAATAAAAATATTTTTCCAACACATATTGGTATTTTTTTTTTTTCTGTTTTTCCAGTGAAATAGCAAACAGTCTTTATCTCAAAAACTAAAGCCAATTTGACAAATATAATAATTTTCTAGTATTTAGCACACTTGTCTGATAAGGAATTGTTTTTAGGTTAGAATGCCGCAAAATGACTGTTCCCCAGTGTTAAACATGAAAGGTAAAAGGTGCCCATTCCTTAGTTTCTTAGAGATGAGCAATTGATGCATACAGTAGAAAAGATCAAATATGTACAGATCTAGAACTACATTTACGGAAGTTAAAATTTAGAGTGAGCAACTAACCAAACTACAAATGATAAATGTCGAGAATTTGAAATATAATGCAGAAGCTAAATGTAAATGCAGAATTTAATACAGTACAGAATTTTTTAACTTTTTATTGTACTTTCCAACTAGCTATACTATTTTTTTTTAATATAAAAGTAGGAACTTTGCTCTAAATGGAGCTTTTAGCGGCTTCAAGCGACTTTAATAAATTTTTCAGCGGCCCCTCTTGCGAATTCTGCTTAATGTCTCTTGTGTAACTGAAGCGTAAAAATGGAAATAATTACCTGGGGGAACCAATGATAAGATTCATCCTAATGATCTCCTAATGCACGGAGCGAGCTAAGTGCGTTAAAATATTTTACTCAATTAAAACTTCGAAAGGTTTTACCAGTTTCAGTGAAGTTGATGTCACTGCTAGAAATATAAAAATATTACTATTTGGGGCTTGAAAATTAAATATGACCGTAAGTTTTACCAATGATTCTTTCATAAAGCACTTTGAAAATGAGTATAGTGATCTTTAAGAATATAAATACAAGAATTTGTACTTTTAAAAATAAAGATGATAGCTGTTATTTTAATGGGGCACTATGGCTTCAGAGGTCCACTGATAAAATGTTTATAAGTTTGCTATAAAAACGCACAACTATTTTAATTGTTTTTTTTTTTTTTTTTGAAATTATTGCAGTTCTTTTTTCAAATTGTAGGCACAGCTCCAAACTTATTTACCACATAAATTGACTGTTTGAAAGACATGTATCATTGGTCTTTTTCCTCTTTTTAATACAAAGATAGACTTTAAACAGAGTCCAGAAATAGGAGACCCCCCCTCTCCCCAACCCCTTTTAACTACTACTCAAAATCCGCAAAATAGTTTGATTCAAGCAAAATGTAACGGGTATTTCATTTTTCCCCTTTTTCCTATAAAAAATATATTACACTTTTACAAAATGTACTGTTTTAAGCGACTTGAACTTGTTTGTTTCTTCTCTACTAATAATAAAGCTGAAGGTGGTTCTGTCTGTCCTTCTTTCTTTCTGTCTGTCTGTCTGTTACGTGCGTAGCGCCAAAACCGTTCGGTCGATTTTCATGCCACTTGGCACAAAATTAGTTTGTAGCATGTAGTTTTGCACCTCGAAGCGATTTTTCGAACATTCCATTTCGTTCTTTTTCTATTCGAATTCTTAGAGGATATTCGATAAAATAGGGAAGAAATATTCCATACACATTTTCAAGTCTTATGTCATTCGAAAACTTGAAATTTTCTGCACAAAATGACGTTTTTTCGAAGTTTCTACGATCATCAGGAGAGCTGTAAGAATTGTTTTTAGAATCCCGAAATTCAAGGCTTACCTTCAGTAAAGCAAGCCAAACGATTCTAAAATGGCTTTGCTCGCGAATAAAATTTGTTTGAAAATAGAGATGAAATGAATTATTTTATCAACGGAAATCAACTTTTCATGTTGTTACCATGGTTACGTTTTTTTTTCGTTCTTTTTCCCTTAATAATTTTAAAAATGTATTTGTTTTTGTAACAATCCAAACTCCAAGCCTTATTAAAATTAGTCAAATGAAATATTAAAAACCGTGATAAGATGGCACCTGTCAATCAAATGAGAAATCGAGTCCTTTCCTTAAAATACAGGATACCATTCTAAATTTATCGTCTGCAAAACATATTTTACTTCATTATTAATTTATTTCAATATAAATTGCAGCAAATGGCTTGAGTGAACGAATTTAGCTTTTAATTTATCGTTTGCTGGTTGATCGTTGTCGATGTTTATTGTTTTTATTATCATTGTGAAGAATAATGCACGAAATTTCTATGACTAATACTTAAAATTTTTAGGATCAGTTGAGTTTAAAAGAAAAAATTGCTCCAAATATACTTTTGCAATGTGATTATTTATTGTTGGACTGTAATTTGCAGTAATAATTGCATTTAATAAATAATGAAAGACAATATTAAAAATTATTTTTTTGGCGACTTTTTTACAATTTGGCATTCAATTCTATTTCAGTATATTTACTTCTATCTTATTGCGATATTGCAACGTTCTTTCTAAAGTATGTCATTTCGGAAAATGTATTATTTTGTTTTTGAAGTTAGGAAAGAAAACTTTCTTCTTCTTTTAAACTTTGGTAAGATTTCTGTTGGTTTCTGTGAGCAACAAAATTTTTCTTATTTTTTCTTTTGGCTTATTTTTGTGCACCTATCTTTGGGGTTGCATTCGAATGTCCCCAAGGGGGTGATTTACCCCTTTTATGGGGTAATCAGGGCTTTCAATGCAGACCAAAGTGATATGAATTGGCGCGACCACTTGGCGATATCTCGCCAAGCTTTTGGTCACCAAGTGTTTGACGCCAATTTGGCGACATATCGCCAAGTTGGCGAAAAAAATTGTTTTCTTTTTTTATTTGGACTCAATTTGGCGCTATTGGCGATATTTTGCGAAAAATCCACTGAATGATGTTAAAATTGGCGATATTTAGGAGATTAATCATTGTAAAACTTTTTTTTGCATTGTTTCGTGGCAAACTAGGGATGCAAATGTTTGAATTGTTATCTTACTCACTTCAAGCCCTATTTTAGCACTTAAGGCATCTACTAAGAAATTTACACGTAAAAGGAAGTAGTGTAGGGTCCATACCAAATTTTTATATCATACTTTGAAGGAATTATAGTTGAATTATAACTAAAATAGAGTATTTTTTTCTGCTATATCATTTTTTTACAAATGAACTTTTAATTTTATACCACGGGCAAAGCCGTGCGGGTACCGCTAGTTGTGAATAAACAATGAAGCTTTAACTGGCCGTCAATTTTCTTGAAACTGTTTTACATAATTTTTTTCTGGATTAATATTGGGAGGTTTCTTTCTCCTTCTAGTATTGGGTTTATTTAATAAAACAGTTATAGTTTACTCTAAAACACATGCTTAATAACTTTTGCTTTCGTTAAAAATTGTTTTAATTAGTTTTAGCCTTTGATAATCTTCATTTTTATCTCAAAACTAACAATGAAGCGTCCAAATCCATTTTACCATACCACTGGTCACCTAAAAGAAATAAATTTTGAATGAAAGCAGAAAATCTTTTTTTGCTCTCATCAATATTTTTGAGAATACTTTTGTTCATCCAAAGGGTTCTAGGTATCCCAAGGGGGAAGTGAAGAACCCTAAGGATTTCTAGAATACATATTGATAACATTTTTTAATATATCCGTTTTTGTATTCTTTGTGTTATTTTAATGGCTATAAGAGTGTAAATGAATAATTTTGAATTTTGAACCCAATAGTTCTCAAGAGAAATTTTTATCGTATCATATTAAATTTACAAATGTTTATTGCGTTGATTAAAAGCATAATATTTCTTTCAGAGCATATCTTTCATTTAAAAAAAAAGATTGTATTGATTAAGTCAAAATGAATGAATTGGGCTCTTAATTAATTGCACTAAGCACTGCTTATTCATTTCCAGTGGAGGATAGAGAATTTGAAATCCGTCCCTGCTAGAAAAGAGTATTTAATGTGACGGACAAGTTTTAATTAGAAGACTCAAAACAGCAATTCCGAAATGCAATCCTCGAAGTCTCCAGACAATAATTAACGTTGGGTATTTAACGATGTGGTTAATTACTCTTAGAAATTATTGTCCAAGTGCTATGCGGGAAGCACTGAACCATGGAAAGAATTCCTGTCTTTAGTTTGAAAGTATTTTAAGAGAAATTGGAAAACGGAAACCGTAATGGAAATACTTTACAGTGGCAATTATTCATTTTAACTGCAAAATCACGAGCCAAACGGAAAAGAATACTTTCTACGCAGTAGTTTTGCTGGTATACACTAATATGCAAGCTAAAACTGGTTCATTATTTATATTTCTCAGGAGTTTACTAGTGACATGTAATTAATACAAGTCAACTAAATGTCAAACCAATTTTGTTGTTATGAGACAAAAAAATCAATCAATGATTGAGATGCATATTTTGTTTTATAATGAACGATATACTTCATAATACGTTTTAGTAGTTAGTACACGTGCGTTTCAAAACAAAATTGAGCTTCAATTTTTAAGTTCTTAAACTTAGTGTTCAGTGTTCAGAGTGCCAAAAGAGAGAAGCACTGCCTGTATTAATTAATTATAAACTATGAGATGTGTAAAATTTTTGTCAAAAAGAAGTTTCCGTCACATGTTATGGCACTGCAACATGTGTCACCTCCGTGCAATTTATTTTAAATAGTAAAACTTAATTTGCTTTATATTCGATGGTATACTTGGGACAAATGAGGGATATTTGAAAAGCATCCGGCTTTTTTTTAATTGCCAAAACTTGATGGGTGTGAATCAACCTGATAATTTGGTACATACTTCATAGCTTTGGTACATACTCCGTATCTTTAGTACATACATATCGAGATCTTCTTAAAGAATAATGTGATATGTTCAAGAAATTTTTCTAATGTGATTTATTTTTATTATCTTAGTGTTAATTTTGTTACTTTAAATATTTTTCAACCTATACAATCGGTTGGAAAAGTATAAAGTTGGAAAAATATAAAGCATAAAGTTTAGTACTATGCTATTTCCAGTAGCATAATACTAAAGCAAAAAATCAACTTAAGCATTATGCTACTGGAAATAGAAGAAAGCAAAACTCAAAGAAAAAAAAAGAAAAAAAAAGGATAATATATTTTAGAAGTTCATTACACATTTTTGAATTTACTACCGAAATATATATACTCAAGCGCATTCATTATTTCTCCTCACAAAACAAGTTATAAAACACAAAGCAGTGAAATTGTTTCTTAGTAACTATCTCTTTCCTTGCAAAGTAAGTTATTTCATTCGCTAAATATTTTGGCTATTTTGTTCTCTCGAATATTTTCTTCGCGTGTTTCATCTAATGACAATAGAGAGTCGGTTCCATACAATTACAAATCACTTGTGATACATTTTCAGCAAATTAAGAATAAAAATACTAATAAATTATATAACTACTAGCTGACACGGCGAACTCTGTTCCGCCTTAAAGGCAATAAATAAGCAAATTTTTGAATTTATTAAGGTTTTTTTTTTAGAAAATTCAAAAAAAAAAAAATAAGTACCTACATTAATCATCCATTATTGTTTCTGTATTTACAACCTATTTTACTGCACTCCAGAAGCTGTCAGAACATGTGCTTTATGTCTCCCGGCGACAGAGGCTCAAAAAAGGCTTAGTTAACAAGATAATTTTTTCGGACTGCTTATCAACTGACTGCTCCATCCATAAATCCATCCAAACAAACTTTTGTATATATAATAGTAGTAAGAAGAACAGCCACTTAAATGCACTCCAGAAGCTGTCAGAACATGTGCTTTATGTCGCCCGGCGACAGAGGCTCAAAAAAGGCTTAGTTAACAAGATAATTTTTTCGGACTGCTTATCAACTGACTGCTCCATCCATAAATCCATCCAAACAAACTTTTGTATATATAATAGTAGTAAGAAGAACAGCCACTTAAATGCACTCCAGAAGCTGTCAGAACATGTGCTTTATGTCGCCCGGCGACAGAGGCTCAAAAAAGGCTTAGTTAACAAGATAATTTTTTCGGACTGCTTATCAACTGACTGCTCCATCCATAAATCCATCCAAACAAACTTTTGTATATATAATAGTAGTAAGAAGAACAGCCACTTAAATGCAGTCCAGGAGCTATCCCACCAAGCGCTTTCCACCTCTCAGCCTCAGAGGTGTAAAAACTCTTAAGTGACAATCGTTTCTGACAGCTTATCACATACAAATTTCAAGGGAAGTAACGCGTTTGTTTATAATTTACTTTACAAAAAAGTCAAATACCACTCAACGCACCGCTAACTTACAACCTGTTTACTGCGTTCCGGAAGCTGCCAGAATGTGTGTTTTATGTCGCTCAGCCATGGAGGTGTTAAAAAAGGCTTAGTAAAAAGGCTTAACCAAGAATACAGAAAATCTGGTAGCTAAATAGATAATTTGCAAATAAAAATATATTGCGGTCCTAAATTGAGATAAAAACTATCCTATTATTTAAGTTGGACCAAACTGAAACTGCGTGCAAAATTTGGTTAAAATCGGTTTAGTAGCTGAGGAGTCCATTGGCCACAAACACAGGGACACGTAATTTTTATATATTAAGATTCTACCAACAGATACCATCCTCAAACAAATTCAATAACTTATAATACGGCTCATTCTGTATATACACTTAATGTAATTGTTTTCACTGAACTGGCAAAAAATAAATTATTCCGATATAAATATTTTTATCGATTAAAAAGGTAATTTTGATATAAGGTCTAACTATGTCAGCATATGAAACTTCTACGATTAAAATAAACATCACCAATCTGTTTTCTTTCTCAGAGCTCTTTTTTTTCTTTGAAAAGTCTCAGAAGATTTAATACATTAGAAAGAATGCTGAAAGAAATGCCTTCTAGCCGCAAAAAGTTTTTTTTTTTTTTTTTTCAAAAATAAATGTATCGGTGGTATTTGTGTGCCAAGTAAAAAAAAATATATATTGTGTAGTATTTTTGTAGGATTCCTATTCTTCACACTCGTTCAGAACTCAACCCATAGTTTTTAAGTAGTTTTTGTTTAAATCTGTCTTAGAAAAACTTTACTTACACCTAAAAATAATGACAAAATGTTTATTTTGTCTCTTACTATTTTTCTTTTAATTTATAAATTATATTATTTAACTTAAAATACTGTGGTGACGAAAATATGGATTTTTTTTTTCTTTTTGATTTGTTTTAGTTATAATTTACTCAGACTCGATCTTTTTCATTAAAATAAGGATGAATAATTAAAAAAAAGGTTTTAAATTCAGTGCATCTGATCAATTAATTTGAAAATTAACATAGTTAAACACATGCTTAAATTTAATATTTTAGTATGATGTGAATCAGGCTTGGAGTCAATTACGAGAAAACGTAATCGATTACGATTATGATTACGAGCGTGAAAAATTGGAGATTATAATTACGATTACAACCCTCTGCCAAATCGCTTTTACGATTACAGCAACGATTAGATTACGTAAAAAATGTAATCGATTACGATTATTATCTGCCGATTACGATTTCAATTACACGATTACAGATTTGTAAGAAATATACATATACAGAGGAGGATCCAGAAGTTTTGAAAGGGGGAGGTGTCAAGTTTTGGTTCGCTAATTTTACACCTTATCAGTTAAGTGGAAGGAAAACGAAACATGTAAAATTTAAACCTTCTTAAAAATATTATACAATATTGCATAGCGAGTAATATTTTTATGAAATTTTGCAATATTTTTTAAATATTTTTATATATTACCATCTATTTATTCTGGTAAAAAATTATTATCAGGAAAAACATAAATTTGCAATTTATAAATTGTCTTAATGTAATCAGTATTAGAATAATAAAATTCTCAAATATAATATTCTTATAAAATTTAACATTTTTCATACCTAATGCATGGATAAAATTTTTGTTTCAATGAGAGCAAGATTGCAAAGGGTTGTGCAAATCATAAAATGCGTTTCTCATCGCAGGGGGTATTAAATATATATAATGTATATAACATATATAATGCTCAGTTCGCGACAACAGTGTCATAGCTTAGAGTTATGATTTTTGATCCATTAATATTATAAGATGATTGCAACTAATGTATAATCTTAACTTGAGGATTTATTTTTATTTTGCGTGTGTATATGACCATTTTATAATAATATTTTATGTCACATTTTTTAAAGTATACTGAAGTGTAATTATTGCCACTAAAACCATGAAATTAAAATAATGAACAAAATATAAAAAATTTTGAAATTATTCAAAGCACAAAAAGATAAGTAATACTTAAAAATAAATCATAGGCGTTTAATCTTACTCATATGCAATGTTTTAAAAATCTGTAAATACACAATTTTTTTTATCTTTAACATACTTAATGATTAAAAATAATATCAGCATTAAAGTGTACAGCATAAACTTAAGATTAAATTATGTGTGAAAATATTTTTTAAAAAGTCATCAGAGTGCTTTTATCGCAGATGAGAGTGCTGTATTGCAAATATATATTAAATGATAACTAAAGCACAGTTGTAAATTCCCTCTTCTTTTTAAAAATTTCCTCCTCTTTCGCTAATGAAAGCAAAAGGGAAAAAATCAAGAACCATGCAACTGTTTAGAGCAGTGGTTCCCAACCTGGAGCAATCGCCCCCAAAAGGGCGATTTGACTCCTAAAAGGGGCGGTAGGGGGTGATGGGTATTTAGAAGAGAAAGCAGTAGTAATAAAAGGGTAGCGAAAACCGAAATTGTAAACATGTATGAAACCGGTTGCTCAAAGTTCAAACAATTAATCACAAGTTGAGAAAGAAACAAATTAAAGTTCAAGAGGTTCCTCCTTGCACCTCGGATGAGTCTTAGGAAGTATTTTGTCTGTCATTCATTGTCAATTTTATGAATTTTTAGATTTTCAACTTATTTTCCTTTAAATATTTAGTTTCAATGATTTTAAATCCCCCAGATTCCAAGGTAGAAATAAAAATAATTTCTTGAAAAATGTACTTCTGTTTTTTTGAGAAGTACGTCAATGATCTTAGTTTAATGTTACCCTTCAAATGCTATATCAGTTCGCTTTGTGAAAGAAAAAAAATAAAGGTGTTTTATTCATTAATTAATAATTTTAGTTTAAAATTGGTTGGTTATAATTGCTTTATTGTGTACATTTTACTTCAAATTAAAGTTACGCATTTGTATTTTTAATAATATCGCGATGTTCACTTGCGCCAGTTTATGGTTTTTTTTTCGAGGAAGAAAAGGGGCTGGGGGGGGGGGTTGGCGCGATAGATGACAATCAGCGTCTTGAAGGGAGCGATGAGCTCAAAAAGGTTATGAAACACTGGTTTAGAGGACCCTGAGTATAGAGTCCTGTTAAGCCGAAAAGTATGTGTTAGTAATTTGATACTACTGTGCTCGTCCGAGGTAGAACAGCTTCGTCTGTAGCTATCATTGACAGCTGATGAAAGGGAAAATTGATGACCCACCCTAAAAATCAGAAGGAACGGTCTTGTCATAGCGCCTGAGATTGCAACGCACTTACGTTAGGGCTCGCTTTATGACTCTTTTAACGAGCACGGAACAGCTTGCCGTCTTTCTGCGAAGCTTGCATTGAACCGGTGCCCCTAGACAAAAAACACGCTCCTTCCCTGGAGTGTTTTTTCCCGGGGACCCAGATAGAATCCCTATCTTTTCCCCATATCATTGTAGAAACGTAACTTAGAAGCTTTCACTTTCAGCAAGTCTGGATTACACGATTACAAGGCCAAATTACGATTATTTAAAGTTAGATTACAATTATGATTACTCAAGAAATACTTGATTAAAATTACGATTACACGATTACGAGAGTCCCATTTCCAAATTATGATTATGATTACGATTACAAAATATTGTAATCTAATCGATTACACAGATTACGATTACGTAATCGGCGATTACTCCAAGCCTGGATGTGATATATGAAGAAAATGAGCGATTTTACATTTTATTACTGTGCGTTTTACATTTTTAAACTGGAACCTCAACTGTCAGTAATTATACTTTAAAAACAAGTTTTTTTTTCAGTGCAGAATACTTTAAAATGAATTTACTCTCGAAAATCTAAAAGTTAAATTAAAAAGTCTTACTACTGTTATAAATCATTTTTAAAACAATAGTTCATATTTTCACTATAATTCTTCCCCAATCAGGTACGAAACAGCAAAAAACATATACTGTCAAAAAATCAATTTTCCAAATTTAAATTTAAAAGTCATTAATATGAAAAGATATACAGAGAGAATAAAAACATTTTAGAAAAAAAAAGTAGAATCGATTTTAAAAGCACAGCTGAAAATTTCTCTAAAAAGTAAAAAGTAATTTTATTCTTTGAGCACCATTGATACTACTTTTAAACATACATTTTTAAAGTCGGTGCCGATACAGTTAATAAAATCATTTGTACCCATTCTTCGTTTACATTTTTTATAAGAAAAATGGCACAAGTATTTCATTATCAATTTCGAGTGTTTTTTCAAGGGAAAAACTACACCACTTTGTCGACGATATGCTGCTAGAAAATAAACATCAAGTGCGAATGTGCGTATAAAATTTGACGATTTCATTCGATTTCTTCAGGATTCCGTTTTGAACACCGGATCATGAGCTCATGGGACCACCGGCAAGATGTACCCTTTCAAAAAAAAATCAAAATCGAACTATTCTGTAAAAAGTTATGCGTGGTCATACATGAAAAAAAAATGCACCGGTTGCCCTGAGAACCTCCTCCGTTTTTTCGTCGGTTAAAAATGAGAAACATTAAGAAAGATTAGTTGAGAGTTTTATCCATTTTAAGGATAAATTCCTGTGAAAAGTAGACACAAGGAATTAATCATCTAATGTTCTTTTTTTTCTACAGAAAGACTTACTTCATTATACCTGGCTTCTTATTTTTTTCTGAAACGTTTCTTCGTCTGTACTCTTGAAGTCAAAATTACTTGTGGGGATCATTACCACTAAGAGCTCTCCACATTCTCTTCTGATATAGGACTTAACCCTATCTAAATTAACATCTGGGGCTTAAGACATTCGACGGCAGAGATGCTTAATGCATTTTTGCTACTAATTTAAGAAGCGGAAACTCTACCGTACGGAAAATTAGGTCTTTCGCATTCAAAACACGTACGTGCATTTATTTCCCGAAATAGTTTTTTTTTTCTTAATTAATAATGTAATATCATGAAATAATAATCTATAATAGTTTTTCTGGTTTCTACTAATTAATCTCCGTAAAAATGTGGAGGATATCTTAGTTGAGTTGCAATTTATGTTTGCGTTTTTATAACTTTAGTGAGAAATTGTTTGAAAAAGAATATGTTGCTTGTTACTTTTAAAATTCGGTACTCAAGCATAAAAACAAACAAACAAAAAAAAAATCGTGTTTTAAAACTAAAGCCTTTTTAAACCTAGACAAGAGAAACAACTAGTCCGTACAGCACTCTATTTGCACCACTCTATCGATTGAAGCAGGGTACTGAAAATAACGGATTGCACAGCCTGACGATAATGTTTAGAGATAGTTCATCTCTTAAATTGCACAGCAATCCAATGGAAAAAAATTTCTTATATTTCCATATCACCCTGCTATCCCTTAATGTTTTACCTCATCTATGTAGATTTGCTGATTCGCTAATTCAATCAATTTTTGAAGAATTCCTCCAGTGTGTGTTGTTGGTGCACTGATATTATGGTGCATATAAACATTCTTAGCTAAATGTCTTAGCTATGCTCCAACAACGATTCTTTGATTGAAAAATAAAATAATAGGCAAGTTTAATGAGTTTGTAAATAGACAGTTTATAGCAGCATAAAATCACTTAAGTAGCCTTAGTTTAGTGTTTTCGTGCCGGTAAATGAATCCTTTGTAATTTTGCATCATTAGTTTCGGAATCTTGTTAACTTAAACAATATTTTCTGTCTTTCAAAAGTGGTGTATCCGGATTTTTTAAGTATCAGGTATCCCGGTTCGTAAGAGATAACTCAACTAAGTATAGTAAAACAGTTAAAAATTAGAGATGCAAACATTTTCCGTAACCTCATTATTATATCGTAAATATTATAAACACTTTTACACTAATTGGATGCTTTTCTTGCTCTGGAATATATTTTTGGCTTAATTGAATTTTATACTCAAACTTTAAATGTGTTACTCGTATTGAAAGCTAGAAGAAAGTAAATACAGCATACGCAAAATCATCTTTTATTTAATACTCGTTCACAAGTACTTTAACTTTTACTTTCGTTTATCTCTTATTTCTAAATGAATAGTTCATCAACATGATATTTTGAGCGTGAAATTTTTTTGTTGTTTCGTCTTGTGTTTTGACCAACACGTACGTGCGTCTTCATTTTTCATTAATTTTAAATTTTCGCCCCAATATAAGATAAGGAAAGATGTTCTGAGAACGCAAGAGTTCTGTCCTGCATCAACACTTCGAAAAAATGTTGATCATTCAATAGAATGGGTCATGTAATATATGATGCATGGATAATATGGAATATATCAATTTGACGTAAGAAGCATTTCAATTCTGAGACTGACAATTAATTCCTTTAACTATTAATTCCACAATCAATGAAATACTCTTTACTATTTATCAGGGACATTTTTTTTCTTTGTTTATTTTGACAATACGTCAGGCCAGGCGATTTCCTGTTCAATCATATTTTATTGAATTTTTCCCCATCGCAGTAATAAATTGTCAACATGAATAAGCAACAAACTGATATATTTGTTTCGATGGTATGAAGATGCTTTTTAAAATAATTTGGGAAAGCAGAATAACAGCCTATGATATATTTTTTGTTGCTGTCGCGATGTCCACTAACGGCAACCAAGTAACCGAAAAACTTGTTTATACAAAATAGTTCTTACATATTTACTATGAAATGGATAGTTTCTCCGCAAATTTTTCATCACAATACTTAACGTTTCATTTTTTATAAGTATTTAGATAACTAACAATCATGAGGCATGCCTAAAATTTAACAAAGTTACAGTAATAGTTTTGTAAACATTATTTTTCATTGAATTTATAACATTCATTGAATTTGTTGCGTGGTATTATTCGCTGCTAGAATGTTTTTTTTAAATAATAAATGTACCCGCTTTGAAAAAGAAATTTTGCGCAAAGTATTTTAATTAGAATTCTCAAAATAGGATTTCCGAGTTGTGAAATGCGAATTCAACAGATAATAATTAACGTAAAGTATTTAAAGATGCCGTTAATTATTCTTTGTAATTACCCTTAATAAAGTGCAGGAGAAAAATGGAATCAACGCAGAACAGAGTCGGAATGTATTTTAATTTTAAAATGAATTAAAAAATGGTAGCTGTCAAAAAAAAAAAAAAAAAAAAACTCATTTTCAAGTTTAGCTGCTAAATTGAATGACAAATAAAGTTTGAAGTTTTTGAAAATTGTTGAAGTTAATAAATTTTCACACTTTTTGACAGCTACCATTTTTCAATTCATTTTAAAACTAAAATACGCTCCGGCACTATTCTGCTCTGATGATGGTTTTCCCCTACACTTTATTAAGAGTGATTACAATTTTTCAGTTTATTTTCTATACATTATTATGAATCGTGGCTGAACATTTAATTTTACATATACAAGGGAATTACCAACTAATGTCATGATACAAACCACGCAATAGAAATTAGTCTATAGACTTTACTATTTTTCAAAAGCATTTCATTATTTTTCTCCTACAATATTTACTATTAATTTTTTCTGTTTAATTTCGATGGGCCAGAATAATTACGAATTTAAAACGACCTCATGTACTTTCTATAGAGAACTCTTATCAATTACTAAACTTGAACCTCGCTTTCAAGCCGAACCGTGTTTTCCTAATTTCAGCACACCTCATTTTACAACGGTCGTCTTGAAGGCAAAATTACATTTGGTGGCCATGGCAACTAAGACCCTAACACACTTTGCTCTGATAAACGAGTAGGTTTATCTAAATTAACATCTGAGACTTGGGAGCTTAGATGCTCGAGCAAGTTTGTGTGTTTTCATCATTTACCCGAATTCCCTCATTTAACTGGAAGAAATCGATACCTTACGCTGGAGGGAATGTTTTCACATGGGGTATGGAATCACTTAACATTTGCTTTTGAGTTTTGAGATTGTATTTCTGTAAATTCAATTTCTTTGATATTAAAATCCAGAAATTTAACGCGACCTTCTAAACCAATGTCGACGAAAATTCAATTTGGTTTTGAATGTCCGGCGGGATTTCTATTAGGGCAACGAAAATATGTCTAACAATGGCGGAATTTCTTAAATAAGGAAGTGTTATTTAAAGTTTATATACAAATAGCTTAAATATTTTTTCTCGAAATCTAAACTATGCTATAAAATATTTATTTAAAATTAGATCCCAATTTTGTACTACCGAAGTGATTAATTTAATAAATTTTAAAGTTAGTTTCTGGTTTAATTGTCCTGCAATACCTGTTTTGAATAAAGATATTATCAAAGAAAGAATAATGTTCTTATATGAGGCATTATTTCCTTATATATGGAAAAAATAGAATGATTTCAGGATTTAAAAAAGTTAATTATATTTAGTGAAATATCAAACGTACAACTAGGAAGGGTATGTAATTTCATTTGAAAAATTAAAAGTTAATAACCTAATTTGTTAGAAGTTCAAATTTTAATAATGTCTAACTTCTCTAAATAACCGTCTTATACTATTTTAGCTTAAATTACGCTTGATTCTTAAATCAAAAAATTATCAGTTAGAAACATTGATTTATTAATTTTTGCAGCATTCTTCAAAATACCCGTGTTTCAATCCAGACAAAATTTTGTGATTTTACAGTATGATGTAATGAACTATAGTTTGGGAAAAAAATAACCAGGCAGTTTTGCAATGCTGTCAAAATCTGCGTAGCCTTCACATTACAGCAAGGTTAAGTTTTCCCCAACTATAGTTCAAACTTCTTCGAAAATTTAAATTAGTGATATTTTTTATTATATCATAAATTGTGCGAAGAATTTCTTACGATGTCATAGGATATTAATTTACAAGATGAATCGAAACACTTTGATATGTTGTTTAAATTCAAACTTATTTAAAGGATAAAAAGAGAAACGAAGAAAACAGTTTGAAAAATCAAGATTCCACCCCTAATTATTTTAGTCAAGATAGAGAGAGACATTATATTGTTTACTCTTTCTGCTGAGATGCCAGAAGGTTCAGATTTAAAAAGATTTTTGCTCCAGGAGATTTCTTTGTATTTAAATTACATGGTGGAAAAGTCATACAGACTCTATATAGCAAAAATCCAGTACACAGACAACAATGAATATGTGGGAAGAATTTACAGGAGAATCTGCGGAACCCGGAGACGTCAAGAACCTAAAGAAAAGACCCAGAAAATTTTATGAAAAAACTTAAGAGAAGTCATAACTGCTCGTTTTAAGAGCGAGATGATTTTTTTTGGACGACATGAGTGACTATTTACATTAAACCTTTTTTTCGAATTCAAATGTATTTTCTTAAAATTAATTTCTCATAAGTTCAAAAATATTATCATATCTTTACAAATCATGCTTTTACTGTTATAGAAAATAAAAAACATTTAGACAGCTACCATTTGTTCTTATTATCCCGCATCAATATTACTTATTCTTGTTAGACCTATTACAGATTAAATTGAAAAAAATAAAAATTTCAGCATGCGTTTCGGTTGACCCCTATCAGTTGGGTGAATAGGAAAACCTCAAAATAATTATGTATGTGTGGTGGGTACATGACTTCATGAAACTTCACTGAACACTCTACGAAAATTCGCTAAGTCCAGCGCCTCTCCCTTCCCCGATTTGACGAAGAAAACTAAATGGAATCGTCCGGCCGCGCAAAGAGAAGCAGCAGTTTTTGGCAAAGGAGAACGAAGACAGGATGTATCTGACGCACCCCCAATTTACGAGCACAGGGGAATTCGGACTCCTCCCACGACGGGAAGAAAAAGGTCACGGTTGCAGGGAAGGGCTGTGATGAGCCTGGATGAAATCAATTAAGGAGAGAAAAAGCAGCTAAAAAGAAGACATAGGGGGATCTGGCAAGGGAGGTGAAGGAAAGAAGTAAAGTGAAGCCAAACGACACACAACAGGAGATATAAGGAGCTGCACCACAGATTGCAAGATAGCTTCTTCTGATTCTTTTAAAAGATTTTGGTAGAGATTGTGAGGACCAGTCGATTTTGTGAACGGATATGGGGCCAGTTTTGTGTGTCTCTGGATATTAAAATTTTGAGCACCAATTCTGGTACCCAATCATCCGAGGTGTGATGTACAGCATCAACGACTTAAAGATATTGTTGGTACAAAGATGAAGGAGATTGTAAAGAACCAGAAATGTTGTTAATAACCAATGAATAAACCTGAGTGTACACCCCCATACGGTGAGTTTGTTTTTTTTTGATGATGTATTCTTGCATTTTCTGAACGCCGAGCCAGAGTATTTCACTCCAATGCAATGTACAGTTGTTTTTTTTTATGTCGTGTTTAATTGCGGAATGTAAGTGAGCAATTTTTACTGTTCGAGAATTTAACTTTATAATTTGTTTTTTTTCATCTAGTCTTATTATAATGTTTTGTGGATTTTTAAACACTAACGATCACGCGGCCTAATGTAATCATTTTCCAAATTTAATGTCATTTGCTCACTGCTTTCCAGATGAGGTTGTTTTTCGTTAGAAATTGGAGCAATGCTTGAGGCTATTTTCTTTTCCTTTTCAGCAGAATATTTATCTTTTTTTCTTTCAGCAGAATTAATTGGGAATTTCAGTTTTTAATTATGTTTTAAATTATGTTAGGAGGTAAATTATTGAAGATTATAGAATGGATGATTATGACATATTAATTAACTTTTTAACTTACTACACCACAGTTGGTGCATTCGGACCAAGCGTTCAGAAATGCAACATTTTAATTCATGGTGCAACATAATTATAAAATGGTATATTTAAATAATGTTGAAAATATATTTTTGTAATACTATATGATAATTTTTTGTAAATGATAAATAAATTTTTGCACCTGAATTAAAATGGGGGTTTTTTGTTTTTAACTGCATTTTGGTATAATTTCATTATTCAGCCTATTGGGGATTTATTTTTGTGATTTTATTTATGTTAAAAATGGCTCCTCGTA
>JAXGGA010018347.1:0-22265 GCA_038373865.1 Uloborus plumipes
TCTTTCTGACAGTATGTTTGAGAATATCTTGTATGATGTTTGCAAGAGAGTAATTCCTCTATAATTCATACAGTCCATCTCGTCACCTTTCTTGAAAATTGGGCAAGTGAACAGTCTTCCAATTCAATGGGCATTTATTCCACAGTCATTCCATTAGTTAAAATTGCGCTATTTCCTTGAAAGGTTTATGCTCTTTTACATTTAGGAACTTGATTTAAATACCATCCTGTCTGCCAAACAGTTATTATTTGGTTTATAAATTGCATTTCGCCTTCGTCTATTGAAGATGGCTCGAGTTCTTTATCTTGTGGAGTGCTTATATCCTCCACCGCTCTTCTCCTCCCCTTCTAAAAAATATTTTCCTACAAAAGCTATTTTGAAATGACATCTCCATCTTTTTAACCGACTTCAACAAAGGAGGAGGTTCTCAATTCAAAGCGTATACTTTTTTTTTTGTTTGTTCGCACATACCAGCTGATCTACTGAACCGATTTGGACGATTTTTTTTTTTTTTTAATCGATAGGAGATGGTGTAACTTAGGTACCATGTACTCATATGACGATATTTGTTCACTAAAAAAAAAATATGGAAGACAGTAAATTTCATGTCATTTCCCCATTAAATGATTAAATTTTCAATCCATTGTTACAAAAATTTGTTGCCTCGCAACAGCAATATTAAGAGTAATCATGATGAAAATTTTGAACCAAAGCTTCTCTGGAGTAAGTATGAAATATTATTAACCGACTTTAACAAAGGAAGAGGTTATCAATTCAAAGCGTGTATTTTTTTTTTTTTTTGTTTGTTCGCACATAACATCTGATATACTGAACCGATTTGGACGATTTTTTTTAATCGATAATGGATGGTGTAACTTAGGTACCATGTACTCATATGACGATATTTGTTCACTAGAAAAAAAGTTATTATGGAAAACAGTAAATTTCATGTCATTTCCACATTAAATGATTAAATTTTCAATCCATTGTTGCAAAAATTTGTTGCCTCGCAGCAGCAATATTAATAGTAATCATGATGAAATTTTTGAACCGAGGCTTCTCTGGAGTAAGAATGAAATATTAATAAGTAATCGAATTTAAAACGATTTGTCCTAAATGATTAAATATGAAATCCATTGTTACAAAATGTGGTTGATATGAAACTGTAATAATAATGATAATGAGAATTTTAAATGAAGGCTTAACTAAATCAAACATGAAACTCATTAGCGGGCAACGTACGTAGTATGTGTTAAAATCTTATGAACAACGAGAAACTAGAATTGCTTTGAAATATAAATTAGTTGAAAAGCCGTTGATATTTAAATGGCTTTGATTAGGCAAGTACACAAATAAATACCAGAGAATAATAAAGATTATTTTTTAGTGCCAATCGTTTAAAATCTTAGACGCGTTGATAGTTTCTTCCCTTTTTTTTCACAGTTTATTTTATGGAGCATTTACTTAAGAAAATTATGTGAAGTTTCGTAATGGAAACATTCTTATTTCATAAGTACACTTACACTAAAAAGAATAAAATAAAATAATTTTGGAAAAAAATTGAACCGACTTCAGTTGGAAATTGCTCTAAAAAGTAAAAAATAATTTTTTTCTTTGAACACCATCGAAACTACTTTTAAACATAAGTTTTGAAGTCGGCGCAAAAATGATAGGTCAAATGATATTTAACCATATTTTGCCAACATTTTTCAGAGAAACCATTGAAAATTAAAAGCAGAATATTTGTACCATTACACGAATGTGTGGTAATGAATGAAATGTATGCGAATGCTCTTAAAGAACCTGGATCCATTAAAATTTATATAGTTGAATTGTAGTGGCGTATGCTTCTATACATTGTTTTTGCGCCGACTTCAAAACTTATGTTTAAAAGTAGTGTTGATGGTGTTCAAAGAAAAAAATTATTTTTTACTTTTTAGAGCAATTTCCAACTGAAGTCGGTTCTATTTTTTTCCAAAATTATTTCATTAGTATTTCCGTATTATCACTAATAAGCTCTCCATTTTCATTACAATATGTGAGAATTCTGGGACACAAATTTCTTTTTGCATTGCTCACTACCTTGTAGAACTAGTTAGTCTAGTGCATATACTACTGCAAGAAACAGTGTTTCTTGAATTTGTTAATATTTTATTTGTTTAAAAACTTTTAAAGTGATTTTCAATTTTTTCTCTTTGGGTTTGCTTTTGAAAGTAGCAGAATTTTGTAGAAGCGATTATACGTTATAAAACTAAGAATTCAAAATATATAGAAAAAAGCTTTGTGAAGATCACAACATACTAGTTTTAAAGTATGCCCCATTAATATTATTAAATCTTAAAAAATCATTTATGAAAGGAATCAGACAAAAACTGTTCCGAAATAAAATACACTTTTGAATATAAGACATATTTATTTAAATAAAAATATTAGAGCTCCAATACAGATATATGCACATATCTTACAATCCATAACATTAAGGCACTACTTTCTCGCAGAACAAAATTCCTCCAAAATCAATGGTTCTTAACCGCAAACATGAAATTTAATTCACCTAAAAAAAGACAGAAAAGGGACCTTCTTTACATTCGAAAAATATAATTTCTCTATCCCAGAAGTAGATTTCTTGACGATGCTTTAAGGACTTTGAAAAGTTCTTGTACTTCTGTCACGGAGCAGTGATTGGAAAACTTTTTTCAAGTGCAAAAGAAAGAAAGAGAGAGAAACAATATCATTTGGTAAAATTTAAATAAGAACATAGAGAAATATGACTTGAAAAATACCGTGATTTATTTTTATTTTAAAGGAAGTTTAGATTGCAATGCTAAAAATTCCGTTTAGTCTTCTTGAAACAGAGACTTATTTTAAATTCACTTTGCATTTTTAACACACACTTTTAGGCTGTTGCTCAGTTCCATTTACTTTGATCTGTTTTTTTTTTCTTTTTGTTTCGAAATTATAGCTGGTTTAATGTGTTTGACCAACGCCTTCCTTAATCCTAAAAAATGCCTATTACTTTCTGGTTTTTAACACAAAGCAAAAATTCTCCTTTTGCTCAATACCCACTGTCATCTATGGAAGTTCCTCGAAACAAAGAAACTGACAGATAAATTAACGATTGGTTGATTTCTAAATTTAAATTAAAAGTTAGCCAATCAAAAAATTCAATTCGAATATTGTTCGGATCAGTCGCCAATAGCTGCAAGGCGCAAGGTGGCGCTTAGATTCGAACTAATGGATCCCGTTTTTATTGCAAATGTAGTAGGCATTTAGTATCAAAGTGTTGGTTTGAGACAATAATAAAGTGCCTTTTAAATGCAAAGCATATTGCCTCTTATCGTAAAATTACTCTAATTAGGAACTGAGTATTGTTGCATAGACCTTTTACTACATACATAATGATTAAAAAACAAAAGGTTAAGAACCACTGATTTGGTGAAAGGTTAAGAACCACTATTTTACAAAAGCAGCACTAGTTAGGTTTTAAAAGCGTGGAAGTAAACCTGAATTATGATGCATTAATAATGAATTAATGATTCTTTAAACAGCAATTCTTTACAAGAAAGGCAATGTTTGGCACGAAGTAATAATGAGAAAACCGCCTCATCTTCAGTTTCTTATAAAAATATTACTTTGGCATAAATACTGATCATTTATAAATGTCTACTGTGAAAATATTCTTGTAAAGTTTTTTTTTTAGATACATTGCATGGATGGCAAAATTTCCTGAATGCTTGGCAACCAACACATTGAATTAACTACAATAGCACAACTTACTAACGCATCGATTCAAACCAAGCAGTAAAATAAGATTCAAAACAAAGTTCAAGCATTCAAAACAGAAAAACATTTGATTGACAGTCAAACTTTGGCTAATATACCATCATTCACAACTTTATAAATTACAACAATGGTATTATACCTTTCTGTCAATATGAGGCGTAATGTAAAGTAAACTCAAAAATGTAATGACTAACATAACAATGAATATGATTGACATTTCAAAGGTAATACGTGTGTAATATGTCAGTTTTATTCAATACATTTCCTGCAGCTCCATTTTCGAGTTTGGTGAAATCTGCATTATTGAGACTCCACTGTAACAAATGCAGATTCATTTTATTATTACTACACTCGAAATCAAGTAAACTTTTGTGTTAGGTGATCACAATCACCATAATATGCGAATGCTAATAGTTTACATTTTGAACTGGATTGCAATATATGTGTGTGTTTGTGATTTCAACAACAATAAATTTTATTTCTGAAAAGTTGGCCGAGTGAAAAAAATAAATAAATGCAGAGCGGGTATTAGTCAACAAAATGAGACATTCAATTTCAGATTGTTCCTCCACTATGATCTTGGCATTGTACAGATCATGTCACAGTAAAAGCATGTCTTTCAATGACAATGAAAATTTGAATGGATACTTTAATACTATAAAACTTAACACTTAATATAAGAACATTTTGGGAAAAATGAGCCTTTCTTCTTCTTTCTTTTAAAGAAGTTTCAATATTTAAATAGATAAAGCTCATTTTTCTGGCAGTTTTCTTTATCTTTGTTTTAAATGTACATTTGTGAGGCCTTCAGTGCAATAAGACAAAACCTGAGAAACCTTTCATGTTAATGGAGTTAATAGAGCATACACATCACGCAATTAAAGGCAAAAATATTATCTATCTTCACTTTAAATCCACAAGATGACAGAACCTAAGCTGTTATTGCATTTCAAAGTTTAGAACATTTTTAGGAGCAAAAACACAAACTAAGCTTTACATAGATCTTAAGAGTAATAATTTGGTGTTGCTCAAATATTTGAAGTGCTCAGGCATAAATAGTGGAATTTGACAAAATTGTAAAAATCAAATTATTTGGTGAAAACAGTGCTCAGGCGTAAATAGTGGTATCTGACAAAATTGTAAAAATCGAATTATTTGGTGAAAACAGTGGTATGTGCTCATATAAACACAGAAACCTTACACAGTTTACTGAGGCACATAGCACTTAATTAATGATCCACTTTGCGTTTAAAATCAAAATATATGCTACAGTAATTTCTCGAACTTTTCACCAGCCATACCTGTCAAGGTGTTCTAATTTTTCATTAGCTCTCTTTGCTCTATAAGAGGATTTTTGCCTCCAGCTCGTTTAGTTCCTGTTCCTTGTTGATGAGTGCATAATAAGCACGAAACTGTAGTCCATGGATGGAATAAACGAGCTGGTAGGGTTTTGCACACATCTTTGATTATGAAAAATGCTAGTTACCTCTATTTATACCCAAGATCTTCATTTATTGCACTGAAGGTCGTGTATATCATATGTTAGACAAATCACCAAGCTAGATAAATGAGTCAAGTCCAAGTGAGGTCTCTCCACCTGGTCCATGCGGGAGAGGGCTGACGGACGGAACGTCAAGACTGGCGCACAAACGATAAAAATAGAAGAGAGGGCTTGGTTAGCTAAAGAAATTCATTTCACCCTGAATCAAGAAACCAGACGTTGGGCACCTTATGTGATGACTTTCTTCGGGGAGGACTCGTAGGCCTTCTTCAGACGTTTGCGCAGTTCCGCAGGGAATCTGTCGTAGCATTTTTTGCACACTGGCTTTAGGTCCACTTCGAAGAACTTGCTCCTGGGGAGGCAAATATAAGGACAAAGTTATTCTTCAGTCAATCAAGCTCATAAGGGGCTCATACAGTGGGGCGACTGCCCCCTCGCTTCCGAAAGTAAAGGAGCCTTACCTCCTCACTTTTCAGCATCAAAAATTAATGATCTATTAGAAAAATGTTTTTTTTTTTTTACACAGTGGATTGATATATTTCACGGAAATAAAGCTGAAAATTCCAAAAAAAGGGACTTTTATCATTCTATTTCATAAGATTGGAACTTTGAATCGCAAGGCGGATGTCTGCGGTAGCCATTCATCTTGATTTCTGAGGCCACATTCCACATTTTTAGATGTTATTTGATCAGTAATGTTAAAATTCAACAATATAGCCAAATGTAACAGCTTCAGAAGTGCTGCCTCCCTCCCCACACACACACACATTTCTTTTGACCCCCTTCCTACCTTTTCAATGCACGAGCAGCCTAAAACAGCTTGATCATAGGCAGCATATACTCATACTTATAGCTTTTAAGCCCTTATGCAACTCTGAAGATTTTTTAGAAAGTGTGCTTACAAAGTTTCCATTCATTTTTTAAAGTTAAATTTGAGAAATGTTTCCTACTGTGACTTTTAAGAAACAATTTAAAATATTAACTCAAATAAAACAAAGGACGGCCCCCAAGTTCAACCAATTAATTTTATTACTTAAACTTAAATTCAGAACATACATTTACATAGAACATGCATTGAAAATACTTTTTTTTTTCTTAGAAAAGAATATTAGCAGAGCAAGGAGGAAAACTCAGCATATTTTTATCAAAAATGACTTAAAATACATAAATTTTACAGAGAGGTTAGTGTTTGTTTCCCAATTGTATAAAAATAGTTTTTAGCAGTAAAAGAATTACTACTGTAAAAACACAAAGATGGACTATGGACCATTCTCATCTGTGTAAAGGGGGATTTTCACTCTGAAATGTGTTTTGCCCCACCCCAAGTCAGTCACTTTAAACTTTATAAGGCACTTACCCGAATTAGTTTATATTGAAAAACAATAAATACACATATATACACACATTATGTGTCTGAAAGTACCACCCTCCTCCCCCCTCCCCCGAAAAAAAAGGAAAATAAATGAAAATCTTTTGCCTGTTGATCAAAAAATCAAGACAATACATTTGGCAAACTTTGGACATTTTTGCCAAAATCAGAGAACTTAGCAAATATCTGACAAACATAAACACATGCATGGAGCATAATTGAAAGTGACAAAATATAAAACGCACAGGAAAAAGGGAAAAAGAGGCATTGGGAGATTAACTAATGCCAAAAGAGCATGCCAATTTCAAATAGATTTTTAGTAGCATTTCTATTTTTTTAACTATTCACATTGCAATTCCCTTATTTCTATAAAAACTGAAAGCCAGCATTTAAATGGGCATAAAAAGGGTATTACACCCCTTCTTCAACATACACTCCTTATGGAGATTAAACTAAGCTTACTTTTGACTCATCTTCTGATCACAAACATAGCAGGCAAAGTGGTTTACACACCAGGCTTTATTCAGTGCAGTAAAAACTGTAGAACAGAAAAGGGAAAATATCAGAACAAGACATCTTGTAGAAAACAGGAAAATGTTCAAAGACTTTTTGCTCAAGAGCAACACAAGGTCATCATACATTATTATAAAATGTTAATAAATTTTCCCTTCAAACAATCAATAGAAAAATAACGTTTTTAAAAGTACAGTTTGGTTAAACAATAAGCATACAGAATGAGGTTTTAAAAAAAAAAAATTCTAGTTCTAACAACATTCAGGTTGGCAACAACCCATTTATAATGTTTTCACTTCATTTCACGCTTTAATTTTTACTTATGTTTAAATTTGCACAGTAGAGTTTGCACACATTTTAAATTCTTAATTATTAATTCTGTTTTATTAGTTTCACATATGGGTTTGTTTTTTATGTATGTAACTCTGAATGAAAGATAAAACTCACATTCTCTACAAATATAAAAGTAATATATTTAATATTATTTTTAATACTAAAGGCTAAACTATATTACATGTTGCATGTTTTATAAGTGTTTCACACACAGTTGCTTGAGTATTAACTGAATTTCATGTTCTTTGCAAATATAAAAGTAATATATTTCATACTATAATTAACACTAAACTATATTACGTGTTAATAATTTAAATATTACAACATTTTAAATTACGTTGAATGTTTTAATTTCGATTTCTTTGAGTTTATAGCTTTTCCTTTATGATTCACAATGGAAAAAAAAAGAGAGGAAAGTTGCTCCAGAAACTTACCATCACCAGCAATGACCTGGTTGCATACGAAACACAGGTTGCCAAACAGTTGGTGGTAATGAATCTCACAGTAGGCCAAACCTTTTTTCTCGTAGTGGCGATGGCCCAAGAAAGGCTTTTCACACTTGGCACAGACGAAATGCTGAAAGAAAGAGATTGCAGAAATACTTCAGTACAGAAAAAATGATTAATTGTAAAATCAGAGGCTAAAATTCAAAATTTTAGTTGAGGGGGTGGTCTCATTGGCAGATTAAAGGGGGTGCCATTGGGTAAGCCGCACCCCCAACAATTTTAATTGGGGAAAATGTTTAAATAAAATTTATTTTATCAGGAAGCATAGAATAGAAAATAACACATATTTTTTCATTGCGAAACATGCAATTTAATTTACTTGAAAGTCGAAAATACAATAATATAGTTTATTGTACGATCCGTGTACATTACTGTACATTGCCAGTGCAAATGAAATAGGACTTTACTACATATTAAAAATAACAGTATATCCATTTGGGAAAAAAGGTAAACAATTACAGGCAAGTGAACAGTTATCATTCAGTGCTGCATTCTAGAATAATTGTTTTCTATGCAATTGTTTATTTATTGGTGTGTCATTCCTTTAAAACAACCATGGCTAACAAAAAAAAAAAAAAGAAGAACATGCTATTGTAATATACTTTCTTCAGTAAAACCTGTTCTGAAATAAAAATAAAAAGCCAGCATTTTTCAATTTAAGTTGCAAAATTTTGCAAAAGAGGGCCCAGAACTACCTTTTTGTCTCAGGAATGCATCCCCTCCCCACACACACAGATCCCTTGTTTTGCTGCACCCCAGAATCCACAGCCTAAATCCGCCTATAAAGGGGGGGGGGGTCTCTCCTTCAAGCTTTCTGTGCTCCCATCCAAACTATTTTCAAAGAGGGAATCTGGAGATAATTATACCACCCAGTTTTAAATTATAGCCTATGTAGTTTATGTGTGTCAGTAAATAAGAGGCACTGCTCAGCAAAAAAATATAGGTCAAATGATATTTAGATGAAATTTGTAACAATACTTCAGACATTTAACTTCTATCGTGTGACAGTGCAGCTTTTACGAAGTTTATTTATTTATTCTGATAATCAGCAGTGAATATATCTTGGCAGCTGCAAGTGGCATCCAAATTAGAAATGCGAGCAGTGATTAGTTTTTTCATTACAGAAAAGATGTTACTGCACTGAAATTTATCGGCAGTTACATTAAGTATATGGTAAAATGCAATGTCAAATTAAGCTATTGCGACGTAATGCAAAACGTTTTAGAATGGATGTGCAAAAAAAAAAAAACAGGCAGAGATTTCTGAGAATATTAAGGTGGGAATTGTAAGATCACACTCTTTACAGCCTAGACCTTTCACCAAGTAATTTTAATGATTTTCATGCTTCTCATCTGTTGAAGGAAGAACTTTCAAGCAATCCAAGAATGGTTATCCAGAAAAGGAAGGGATTTCTTTGCAGAAGGCATCAAAAAATTTGTAACATAGCTCAATCAATTATTAAATAACGGATGCTATATCATGTTATATATCCGTGCACCCTGTTTGTGATTCTATCACTCTTTCTCGGCATACAGCGGGATGAAATACAATTTCGAATTTGAAGCTGTCAATGAGATCTCATGCAAATCAAGAGGCATAGGTGGCTGGTACACCAAAAAAGTGAGGGTGTCAGAGAAGACTCGGGAGGTGGTGGGACAGAAGAGTCGGGTGGGTGGCGCCCCTCCTTTTTTTTTTTTTGGAAAATTGGGCTACATATTAGATTTTAATGTTATTCTTAATGAAGTGACCTTAAAAGAATTCGGTACACAGCTTCAAAAATTAGGACAGCTGATCACGGCAGACTAACTCCCTTCAATTTGAAAAACTCTTGCGAAATAACATGAGGAAAATATAGCAAACACATTCTTCTTTCCTTAAGCATATGAATCAACTGATATTAACATTTTTTGGTGATCCTATAACTCTAAACTTATGAAAGTGGAGGGGCAATATCTCTTTCTTTTTGGAAGTGAGGGGCGGCCCTTGCTCCCGTGTACGAGCCGCCTATGCCGATAGGGGATACTGAGAGAGTCATTCTAGAATGTTTCTCAAAATTACACTAGAAAAAAAGAGAGCTTTAACTCAAGTTGAATGTTATGAGAATTTTTTTGTACTGTGATGCTTTACTACTGCAGAAAAAAAAATATTTTTCAAGATTTCAGGAGGAAATTTCGTTTTCAATGGCGTAAGTAATTCAAATAATGAATTTTTACTTTAAAAATCTTAAGTGTATTGCCAAATATACTATACCCTGCGTAACGAGAGCTGGCGTCTGAAAGAAATATCAAGTTCCCACTCTCCGCACTTTTTCCTTATGGTTGTCATAGTTACAGCGCAGTGGATCGTTTTCAGACTTAGCTTTTGCAACAATGGTTAAATACAAACGGTTAAAATTGCTTCGTGCATTAAAGTTGAATTGTGCGTTCAATTGAAAAATCAACATTAATAAAGTGCATCTTTTTCTTAGAAATTTTTGCTTTATTAATGTATGACTAGATTTGTTAAAAAATGTTGAGAAATAACTGAGACATCAAGATATAAATAAAAGTGTAAGTCTAATTCGATAAACATAAAATAAATGAAATGTCTCAACAGCAGTGCATTAAAAAAATAGCGGAGCTGTTTTCTTTCGTACGGCTTCCATAAAGATGACGCAAAATTTCTAAACTTGATACGCCTATTTTAAAGTAACCGAGTATAGTACCCAAGTCAAATACATGCTTTCTAGGGCTTAACAGAACCCAGAGTCTGTGTTTAGTCATCACTTTCGTATTTAAAGTTAAATATTATCAGAAATGATATAATTAAAATTCAAATATGATGGATACAGTTCGCAAACTAGTACAGGGTTCAAATAAAAAATATATATCACAAAAGTTGGCATCACTGGTTTCACGCTATCATTTTAAAGCAGATTTATTTTTAATACAGTAAAAATTTGCAATTTGTTGATTTTTCTATCACTAAATGCCAATTATTAGCTGTATTATTACGTACGTAGTTATCTGTTGTAATTTTATCTTCGAGATCCTGATTTTCGTACAGACTACGTTTTGAGATTTTGTAACAAGTCCATTAGTCTGATTATAAATTTTGGAAGAATACAGTTTGCAATCAAAAATATAATAAAAAAGCCTTAACTGGTGTCCTAATAATGCATTAAGCACTCAGTACAACAGACAAAACTTTGAGCGGCGTTCGGCATAAAAATCCAAAAATCTCCTGAACGAATCGGGGAAAGTCGGCAGCTGGGCAATTATGAAAAGATTTCAGGTAACATAACTTACCTCCACATGCCAGTTCTTCCCGAGGGCAGTGACCACCCTCTCTTCAATGGGCCTCCTGCAGGCCCCACAGATAGGGATACCCATTTTGTCATGGCAACGCAAGCAGTAAAGCTCGCCCTTCACCTCGCGTGCATCGGCGGTCAGCTCCACCCTAAAAAGAAAAGAACATATTTATTTCATTAAGAGTGGAAGAAGATGTATCAAAATTATGTCATTTATTTTAAGAGTATTTTCAATCTTCACGAAAGGCCTTCTGAGTTTATTAGACGTTTAAAAGTCTCACTCAACTAAAAATGGTTTCTACAGGACTGGAATGAATACTGTATCAAGAGTATCTCAAGCTCCCTAAAAGGCTTCAGCTTTTATTTGAAATAAAATTTGTAAAAGTATATGATATATTTCTTCCCTTTTTATAATATTTGTATGAAAATTGAGCTAAGAATTACAATAGAAAAAGAACGAAATAGAATTTTTCAAAAAAGGCTGAGAGGTGCACACCCACATGATAAACTAATTTTGTGCCAAATTTCATGAAAATCGACCAAACGGTTTCGGAGCTATGCATATCACAGACAGAAAGAAGTAAGGAAAGACAGAACTACCTACAGCTTTATTATTAGTAGACAAAAAAGCAATAATTTCAACAAAATTAGCCGTAGAAGAGACCCCAAGTTTTATCTCTTTCCTTTCTGTAACCAAAGACAGCTTACAATCACATTGAAAAGACAAACTACTTATTAAGTCCTTTTTAAGGTTTTAAAGACAAGAAAAAAGAACATTTTAAAGATTTTAACCAATTACATGGCGAGTTAAGCTAAATTTGAGAAAGTATCGAGATTTCCAACTTATACCCAGAAAGAAAAATTATTGAAAATTTGCCCCGAGACATTTTATCCCTTCCCTTTCTACCTTGTTAATTGCACTCAATTGCCCAACTAACACGCTAATATATACAGTTGTTATTCCAATGAAAGTGTATATAATTATTAAAACTCTCATCCAAGCAATCGTTCGATAAGTGTCTGTGTGTTGTAAACATTTCGGTGATGGTCTGAAATTCCGCAATTCCGAAATCCACAACACAGCAAAGTATCGTAATTTATATGTTTTCTGAGGCCGATGGGTCGATGCTTTCTCCAAGTTAGCATCGGTAACCAATGCCGAAGAATATTTTTAAACCATCGGCGCCGATGTATCAGTCGAGCATTACTTGATGTCTTGAAAATGAACCTAAAAAGGTATACACGAAAGAACTGCTATGACCCCCCCCCCCCCCAAAGAGGAAATAATAGCTGCGCCAGTGGCTCTTTCCAATAGAAAAGGGCCATAAATAAATTTATCTTCCAAATTTTAGCATTGCATGATCCCATAAAGAAATCAAATATTGCAGCAATTATGTTTAAATACATAACTAATCAAGAAACACTAATTTGTAAATCCATTTAACTTAATAATGCATTTATTACATCTAGCTATGTATTTATAAAATTAAAAACTCTTTGGATTTCAAAGTTTTATAGCTTCATATTTCATCAATTTCAATTCATAAAAAGAGTTCTGGCTAAAATCATTTAACAACATTGTATTTTATTTTATTTTATTTTTTAATAGAAGAGGGGGGGGCAGCAAAAATCTAAAATGGATAGCAAAACAAATAACATACTCACCCACAGGAAGTACAGCTGAAGTGATATGGGTGATAAGGTTCACTGCGGAATTTGAGCACACCCTCATCAATGATGGAACTGGAAAAAAACAGATATATCTTAATAAGAAATGAAATGGAACCGAATTACAATAAAAAGTTTAACATCAAAGATACACACTGGCACTTGAAGCAGACATATTTTCCAGACTGTGCTGCTTTCTCTCGTGCATTACAGTCATGGCAGAGTGCTCTGGAAAAGATTGAAAAAAAAAGAAAAAATTAATTAGAAAAAGTAGATGACAAATACAATTTCAATGAAGCTCATTAAAAGCACAATTACATGCATTAGCTATCACTTAGTACTACTACTGAATTTAGGAAAACAAAATAATCACGCCCCATGCATCTAAAGCAAAATTTAAGTGTTAGCTAAACAAAAAATACAAGATTATTTCCAAAAAATTACAGAAAAAAAACAATGCTTTAGTACAAAAGAAGTGTATCAAATCAATTGAATATATAAAAAATTTTAGAACATGAGTAAAATAAAAGGATTTCAACTAGCATTAACATAATTTTTCATCACTGTGGTTCTTTTACAACTTCTATAAAGGGGCTACAACCTCAACTGTTATAGGGGAGGGGGTCCATTCCCTCAAAGAGAGAGGTTTCATTCCCCTTAATGTTAGTTCAATTCTCCAAGAACAAGGATCTCTCTCCAAAAGAGATTAAAGCCTACCAACTCCTTTAAAACTTTTAATGAATTCTTCTGGGGTACATGAGTCTCTCTCCAAACACCTATCTCCGGTCAATATTCCTTTTTAAGATAAAATCACATCTTGAATGGTCACATATATTATTGTTATGATTTATTAAGTTACTTTGATTGCAGAGTCTGATACCACATTTCTATCCAAAATAATTTATATACAAATACAAATGCGACAACCAGCAACAGGCTCTGGGCCCAACTGGGCTGATCCTAGAAGTTCCCACTACCCTGCTAAAGTAGTAATTTTTCTGAATTTCTAGATTTGCCTGAGATTTAAACAGCTTAAAACAATGACCATTTGTCCTGCTTTCCATGCAAAAATCTAACCCCGTAACATTATTCATTTTGATAAATTTAAACAACTGAATCATATCCTCTCTGATTCTCCTTCGCTCAAGACTATACATATTAAGCATTGTAAGTCTTGAATCATTGTCCAAATTAGAAAATCCATTTGCTAACCATCTAGCCCTTCTTTGTACCCTTTCCAATAAATTAATATCTTTCTTAAGACAAAGAGACCAAAACTGAACATCATACTCCAAATGAGGTCTTACCAAACTTCTATATAAAGGTAGAAGAACCTTCTTAGATTTGTTTGAAATAGATCTATTAATAAACCCAAGCATCCTATTAGCTTTGTTACTAACTATGCTGCATTGTTGACTAAATAACATTGTTGACTAAATTTCATTTATGTACAGTGGAAGTTCTAAAGAACAATAATTTCATTTCTATTTTTTATTTTTGGCCCATTTACCATTTCCAAGAATCTGCCAGCCTAGGCAGCTGTTGGTAGAAATGGCTAATACTGCACCACATGCAGTTATGACAGCAGAAAACCAGGCAGCACTCCTCCCTCTACCCACCGGAACCCTCCGATTTTCATTTTAACTCACTTTACAAAATGTTCTGGCGGGAATTTTTTTTTTTTTTTTTAAATGAACAAGATATCAAAACACAATTAGTTGAGTCTTCTACCTCCAAAGGCAAAGTGTTCTTTAAAAATGGGATTAAGGCCCATGGACAAATGACCATGACTATAAAACATTGTATTTAGGTGAAATATGTGACTAGGAGCCACTTAGTGACCATAACTTAATTTTGACAAAAGGTGCAGATCTGCAGATAAGACTTAAGCGCTTAGCACAGCAATATAGATAAGCATTTTTAATCTTAAGAAAGGTAATAATGTTTGAAAAATCTCACCTGCCAGCATTCTTGATGAAACCCCTGTCTGCAAGCTCTGTGCCACACAGTTGACAGAGGAAGCAGTGTGGATGCCAACTGTTGTTGAGAGCTTTGATGACTCGGCCACTAACAAACTCGTGGCACTTGCCACAACAAGGAGCAAACAAGACATGGAAGTCATGCTCGCAGTACTTCCGGCCCTCAAACTGAAAAGTGAGGGATTAACTAACATGAAAACGAATGACATGAACAGTTAACATATTTGAAAAAGTAAATCTTAAAAACCAACTATCATTGCGCAAGTAAACAACTGTGTGCATCTGCCAACATTATTTGCTTTGTAAAAGACTTTTTTTCACTTTGTTAACTTTCGATAGCATTTTAATGCAAACAAACAAAATGATAATAATGTTAGCACTCTTGTATTTCCTGTAAAAAAACACTATTAAGCTAAGGTTTACATATAAATTAAATAAATGTAAGAAATACCCCTTTCACCATCCTACAGTTATATCATGTTTATGATACACTACTTTTACAAAAACATTTTGTAATAAAAATGTATAACTCATTAATGGCATAGGATTTGCTATGGATACTGCCACAAACAAAGAAAACAGTTAAAATTAAAACTCAATTTAAATCTTGAAATAACAATACAGAAAGAAAAAAAAGTCTACAACAGTCAAAGTTATAGAAAAAAGCAAAGGTTAATGTTCCAAAACTTGTTAAAAATAAATAAATTGTAACATATAACTCACAATTGAAAAAATTACACCAAAAAGCTTAAACAAGAACTAGTACATAATCACATCTAAAACAAAAAAATAAATAAAAAAAAAATAAATAATAATAATAAAAGTCGAAATTAAACTAAATAGCACATAAAAAATATAAATACTCTAAATTCTTTCGAAATTACAAAAAATAATTATTTGTAAAGCAATTTGAATACTCTGAAGAGATTTGTAGATGCAATAAGTTATTTATTTCAAAAGATCTTTGGTATGTTGATGTTGCATTAATTTTTGTAATAGTGATTTCTGAAAAGAGTTTAGTCTGAGATTTCATAAGATTCTTCTTGGGACCCTTTGGCCCCTTTTTTAAATGTTTACCACACTACAGTCTTTTTACTCTAGAGCCAACACAAAGTAAATGCCCTATAGTATGTTTTCCAAACAAAAAAAAAATCACGATATCATTGGAATGATACATTTCGGAGCTGAAGAACAACTTGGAAGAACAAATATCATGAGCTTTATTCTGGACATTAAGTCAGCACATGAAGTCTCTTTTTGTACAATAATTTGACAAAAAATTTCAAATTTATTTTGGAAAGAAAAAAACACTTTCCAGGGAAACAACGTTCATTGTTGAATGTGTTTTTTATGATGAGAAAAATTCTACATCACGGCAAAAGCTGAAAATTTTCTTTTTTCCATTTGGAGGGTTGATTTCCCTTCAAGCTTTATATAGCACCCCCCCCCCCCGGGTAACTTTTAAGGCGGGGATCAGAAAAATTTCAGCAAAAATTTTGCCATATCCCTCAAGTATTTTCGTCCCTGTTTATGATAATTACAGTGATATGATTTTGAAACATTAGAAACCAAAACTTCCAAAACTGGAAAATACTTCAATAAGATTTGTTTATAGATTTTCTTACAAATAAATAAAGTTACAACATTTTCAAACAATGAAACAACTATGCATAAGATAAATACTCAGCCAAAACTCACTTCATAAAAGATTCCTTCCGGAAAAGGTCGAAAGCACTGACAACACCTGAAAAGTTAAAGGAATTGGTTTGTTGGAAATTTATCATCTGCTTCAAAAATTACATGCCAGATTAATTTCAGACATGATAAGGGCACAGATTCAAAATTTAAAACTGCTGTTAAATCCCGAAAGTAAGCCCCCTCCTTTTCAAAACCACACAGATACATTTCAGGAAGGGGGGGGGGGTATAATCAAGATTTAAGATTAAGTATATACAGGATTTAAGATAAATTTCCATTTAGACGAATAAGGGGGGGGGGTACTTTCGGGATTTTATGGTACAGAAAAAACTAGATTTTCTATGAGCAACCAAATAATTCTAAAAATAAGTCATAGCATATATTGCAAAAACTAATACAATTTAATTGAAAAACAGGAGAAAATAACAATTATAAATAAGCATGGTGACTGCATTTGGGGGGGGGGGGAGATGTTTAGAAATACCACATGAGAAAGGTATTTTTATACATACCTATTTTTTATAAAAGAAAAAGAAAACATTTTTGATTCAATACTTACAGGAGCTTTCAGCTCATTGTTATGTCACTATTTTTTGTAGATTGATCATAAGTAAATAAATTCCTCCAACCATCGACTATAGCTAAAATATAATATTTTTACAAAAAAATGTGGCTTCAAATCTGACTAAATTGCATTAAATAGCAAAATACAGTTCTACACGATTTTTACTGCAAAAAATGAGATGCATGTCAGGTCGTGTGATGAGTTAATTTTAAACTAAGCAAATAGAGTGACATTTTATATGACTCAGAAATATTTCCTAAGCAAATTTCGTGGATTGCTAGAACACAAATAAAGAATACATTTTCTTAATTTAGTACAGTAGAGATTAGATTTTAAAAAAAAAGAAAGAAAGAAATAAGAAAATATTTAAGGTGAAAATATGTTTAGGATTTCAGGATTCAAGGAACTATCGTATATTTCTGAGTTTGTCCTACAATAATTGACAACTTTAGGTTATGCTACGATGTAATTGTTGCAGCTATACCTTAAGTTCACAGTAGTGCAGGCAATGATTATATTATTTTCATTTAAATCTATGAAATTAAACTGAGGTTTCGGTATTTGAGTCAGTTAATGATATTTTAATAGACTAGGGGTGCACAACCTTTTTCAGTGAAGGGCCACATACGTAGCACGAGCTCCATTTGAGGGCCGAATGCCAGCCCATCATTTGGAGGGCTCGTGAAAAGTAATTACTCTTCCCCCCTCACAGGCTCAGAGAAAGTCATGTTTTTTGTTTTTGAATATACTTTGCTACATTATTTGCATTGAGTACATATCCTTTGCCCCATGGAAAATTAAGAAAACTGATGGGCCTGGCAGCATGCACCAGTACTTTGCTGATGTTAATAATGTAAGAAAAGTTGTAATTGAAATAAGATCCAAAAAGGACTCTTGGCAAACTGCCAACAGTTCCAAAGAAACTAGGCCACAGTGCAAACACAAAATTCTACCATAAGCTGGTTATAATATGAATATCAAACAAAATGATGACTTAACAAAAAAAGAATCATGATACAAAAATTTACAAACATTATTTTTCTAAAAATTCAGGGAATTAAATTGCCATGAAATCAAAATTAGCAATTTGATGGCTGAGGTTGAAATTTATCTACCAATTTTTATATATGGGTTCATTGTTGACAGTTGAAATTCTCAACATGCTTACATTTTTCTTAATATTGGTTAATCATGGAGGTAAAGATGTTTAGAAATCCAAAAGTCTCAACTATTAGAAACTTCATTTGCATATATCAGAGGCCAGCAAGGTAATTAACTCTATCTCTTTCAAGAGCTTCATCAACAAGAGTACCAAATAATTTAATTTTTACATGTTTTATATCAAAAAGTATCCAGGAAGCCGATGCTAAAAGATTGCTGAAAAATTACATGTAAACATTTAAAGTGTACTTTGCACGTGGCATCGAAAAACCACATGAAAATGTGCCCAAATTGCTAAGCATTTAGCATATAAAAGTCAAATTAGTAGGATTTTGTCATTCAAGTTGGAAACAGAACTTGAGCAATAAAATATTTTAAAAATATAATATTTTTCAAAATGGGGCGTTTTTTTATTTTATTTTATTTTATTTTTTTTTTTTTTTTGTCGTGGTTGTTACTATAACAATTATTAGGTTTGATGAATCAATGCCAAGGAGCTATAAAGGGTATGCTGTCCACTGGTTCATAATTGAAAATTGAAATTTTCTGATCTACTCTTTTTCCCTACAAGTTCTAAAATCTTTCTTCAAACGAATTTAGGATCGTTTTTATTCGGTGTGTGTAGCTTAAAATACAATCAGCAAAACCTTTTCGCTTTTTCTTTCCCCTCTAAGTTAAAAAAAAAATAATAAAAAATAAAAAAAATTTTTTTTTTTTTTTCGTTTTCCACCACAAAAAATCAAATACACTCGCGGGCCGCACATCGCTACGCGGCGGGCCGCATTTGGCCCGCGGGCCGGAGGTTGTGCACCCCTATAATAGACAATTATGGAGGACATGTGTTATGCAAAATAAAGCATAACACAAATACATCACAAGAATACCAAAGTATGCCTTCAGTCAAAATTTCCACCTACAAGGCTGGCCACAGTCACCTCCTGGCAGAAGAAAAGATCAGTGGGATCAGTCTATTTTTAAACAAGGAGAAAAACAAACACTTACACAAAACACTGCTGATGCCACACCTCACCATGAGAGTTGACAATTTTTTCGTGTGGCTCGAAACCTTCTCCACACTTACAACAGAACATAGCACCCAGCGACATTTCGACACACCTGAAAGAAATAAATTTTTTATGGGCAAAAGAAAGGTCTAATTAAACTATTTTTAACAAATGTAAACCATCATCTTCAAGAGCAAAACAGTGTTAACCCAACTCCAGCTGCTGGAATATATATGAAAAAGAAGAAAAGGGTCTAATTGAATAGATGAAATGCTGGTCAAAGAAAACTGAGCAAAAGATTCAAGAACAACAGGTAGATCCAGATAAAATAGAAAGGACGGTTAAGAAAATAATTTTTTAAGACAGTTGGTATAACAGTTGGTATTGGATAACTGGGAAATGGAGCAGCTAAAAATCATACAAAGGGATAAGTTATAATCCTGAAAGAAGTTAAGGTAGGGATCACAGTAAAGCAACTGAAAATTATGATATTTGGTTCAAGTAGATTTCTATTGCCATGAGCTAGCTTTAAGGGTACAAAAAAAAAAAAAAAATTGAAAGTCTTAAATAACATTGAAAGTTTTTCTGATATTAGCGTGGTTCTGGTATTAGCGACACTGGTTTTCCGTGCAACTTTTGTGGTACAATTATGAGAGTTGGTTTTGCTGAAAAGTGTTGGCACCAGGAGTACGAATTCAGATGTTTCCACCCCCAAAAACAGTGCTTAGATTACTCAATGGTCTTAGAAACAGTGCAGGGGGCAGGTTCAACAAATGACTTCACTGAAATACATATATGGGCGATTCTCTCTAAACTGGTAATTCGCTGTCCGGACCAAGTATTTTAAAAATAATAAAGTGCAGTAAAGTAATTATTGCTCTTAATACAAGTAAAGCATTAATACTTTGTGGCACAGCTGTATTTGGAGTGATAACAATTTAATTTTTTTTTCTAGAAATTATCTAAGCGCCAAAAACACAGTCCCCTGGCTGTCCCAATCCCATAGTCCAACTGTTAAAGATAGTATTCAAAAAAACCTATTAACGCTACATAAATTTGGCAATTAATATCTAAAAATAGAATAATGAAGCTATATTTTTCTTATGAATAAGGTATAATTTCTAAAACTTAAAATTGTCATGTAAATTCTGTCCGGAGTTTTTTCAAACAGTCCCCTGCAAACAAATTCAAAGCTGTTATGCGAAAAATCTATAACTTTTGCAAATTCTTTTTGGCATGAAGTTTAAAGTAATCAGTGTGAATTTTCCGAAATCGCCGAGAACGGTGTTGAAACGCTACTTTGCTTAGTTCGAGAGCCACATTTGTGATGAAAGTGTGCATCAGGGTCGTTGCGAAAACAGTCCTCTGGGAAGTGATTTCATTAATGTCAATTAATTTAATTATAAAACATATTAGTTATTATGTCCATGATTTGTGCCTAAATTTATAGGTAGTCTCGTAACTGATTATGTTCCAATAGTTTTGCAGATATTATGCAACAAAGAGCAAAAACACAGTCACCTGGCACAGTCCCTGCCTAGTTATACTAGGCGGGGGACTTACCCCCTATCATGATTTATCAGAAAAACACAAACTTCAATTGGTCCTCTTTCAAACCAAAGTAATAGATTCATTTTTTGAGCAATAGTATTATAATTATACGAATATTTCAAAAAATCGTGCCCGGACAGATTTCGTGTGAAAAATGACGAGTTTACAGATAATCGCCCATATATCTTCATTGTTTATTGGTTTACAAACAGGCAAGTGTTATGCTATTGTTAATTCATTTATCTAATTACGAACGAAATTGTTATCAAAAGAAACAAGTCTTAAATATGTTGTAAAAAGAGATAAAATATTAATAAAAAGGCAATGAATTTTTAAAAAAAATTAAAAATCCAGGCACCTTCTGGGAAATTAAAACCAGATTTCGAACCTCAGATAATACGCAGGCGTTAACTTTCGAATTTCTACAGGGTCCCTCTTTTTTTTCGAGGGGGGAGGGGATTTTGAATTATTTTTATGAAATTTGTTATCTGTAGATTTAGAGAACATTTTTAGCCCGTTGTGAACAAAAATAGATTGCTCTAACATCTAACAATACAGTATTCTATCACAAACGATAGGTAACAATTTTATGAAGCATCGTACATACGTTTTTGCGATCGCAATTTTAGTGAAGAGTCCGTTTTAGTACTCTTTCGCTCTCCTTCCCCCTAAAAAGCTAAACAAATCCTTGCGAACGCAGATTTAAAATGCATTGTTTTCTCAAATGGATAACAGAAGCGACGCACATAGTAACATTCTTTACAATTTAGCTTTTCTTCAAAACAAATTTAAAAAAAAATAAAAAAATCCGCCAAACTGATGATTTTTTTTTTCAATGCTGTCTTTAGACCACATTTTGATTCAATTAAAAAACATGAAAATTTGTTCCATGCCCCGTTTTAGATTTTTTCAATAGCGCTTAGTACGATGTGATTAAAATTAAGTGCGTGAGGATGATTAGAAAAAGAAAAGTGAAGAAAAAAGAAATAAAAAAGACCATCCGCCTATGAAAATGAACATGTGAGCATATTAAAAGTTCAAAAGAAAAAATGAAAACCTTAGAGGTCTGTTCCAATAAATCTTTGAGTCTCGCAAACAAAATTCGCTAGTACAAAAATTGGCTGTCGGGAAAATGCCGACCCTTTACATGAATTATTCGCATTCATTTGCACAAAAACAATCGAGGGCAGCAGTTTCGAAGCAGCAAAACATGAAGCCCAAACTTTAAGGAAATATTTCACCATACGACATTTCGCAATTTTATTGTATCTATTTGCATCATTTAGTCTCCTTGGGCCAGTGACGATCGCTAGTTATTTTGTACTTTACTTGGGAGGGGAGGGGG
>JAXGGA010018348.1:0-22264 GCA_038373865.1 Uloborus plumipes
ATTCAGAGAAGTTATATTTACTGGAGCCCCATTTAAGGCTAAGAAAAATGATTGGCCTGCCTCCGCTACCTGCTCTGGGGTAGAATAATATCAAATTAATCACTGTGGCGGCTCCAAAAATAGAAAAGAGGGGAAAAATAGTAGTTTTCTCAAAAAATGACAAACTTTGAAGTTCAATATCTCGGTAACTATTATAGCTATAATAAAAACTAAAAAAGCGTTTTAAAGATAATTTTATGTTCTTTAATTTATTAATTGACATTTTTTCTTGCAAGTCAGTAGTTTCTGAGATATAAGACGAAAACTGAAAAATCAACCATAAAACACCAGGTGGCGCAGCGAGCTCCCCCCTCACCACCGAGGACTTTTAGTATGTTCATCAGGAGACCTTCCTGTACCTGTATGCCAATTTTTAAAACTATATTATTTTTTTTTCGCCCTTATTTTGGGTCTTCGTTTGCTGAACTATGGTAGAGGGAAAAATAGTGAAAAGTACACTTGCACATAGTTTTGTCTTCCCTTCATTCCTCGCCTCCTTCCTCCCCAACCTGCCTCCCCGTTTCAAGAAATCAAATCACCTTAATGACTTGTACTACTTCAGGTCGAAAAAAGAAAAGAATAATATCAAATTAATCACTGAGGCGGCTCCAAAAATAGAAAAGAGGGGAAAAATAGTCGTTTTCTCAAAAAATTACAAACTTTAAAGTTCAATATCTCGGCAACTATTATAGCTATAATAAAAACAAAAAAAAAGCGTTTTAAAGATAATTTTATGCTCTTAAATTTATTAATTGACATTTTTTCTCGCAAGTCAATAGTTTTTGAGTTATAAGACAAAAATTGAAAAATCACCCATAAAGCACAAGGTAGCGCTGCGAGCTCCCCCCTCACCACTGGGGACTTTTAGTATGTTCATCAGGAGCCCTTCCTGTACCTGTGTGGCCAATTTTTAAACTGCATGTTTTAGTGTTTTTTTAAATCCTTTATTGACTAGACTAAGAGTCTCTTAGACCTAATACGGATGTACTTTATTTTACTGCACGAGCCCCAGTAGCTTTACCTGTTAGCTTACCCTGTCGCCGTGAAACGTTGTTGCTGCATTTCATGAGGTTCATCATTTAAATGAAGTTCAACTAGTTCAAACAACATTCAAATTATACTCTAAGGAATATTTAAAATAAATACTATGTCAAACATGGTGCGTTACTACATTGTGAAAATTTAATGTTGTTTCTTCAGTATAATACAGCAAATTTTATAGTAATAAAATGTAAAAACTGTTAATTTTACAGTATTAAACTGTAAAAGTTTCACTATTACAGTACTAAACTGTATAATTTTACAGTGATAAACTGAACAATTGCTAATTTTACAGTTTATTACCGTGCAATTTACAGTTCTGAACTAGAACCTCTGCTACCAGTATTACACTGCTGTTTTTTACAGTCTTATACAGCTAGTTTTAACGATAAAAAACTTAAAGCTTTCAAGAAAGCGATGTTTTTTAGAAAAAAGAAACATACCTCTAACCGTGGGTGCTGCGTCTAATGGTAGAGGCTTTACTTTTCCCCGTTTTCGAGACATACGCGACAAAAATACAGCTCGTAATGGCATATTTAACTGGCATAAGCCTCGGGAGTAAATTATGCAGCGCTTATGAAACTTTACGAAAATCATTGGTCATTCTCTTCCATAGCGTATTATTTTTCAATTCTTATGTTAAGTTTGGAGTTCATGTACGTAGGAGGCTTAATTTAATACTAATACTTAAATGATGCATGAAAAATTTTCGGATTCTGTCCGAAACACCTGGCCATGATTTATGGCATTGAAATACACTGCAAAAGAAAAAAACTATTGTTTTCATAGTAGCTGGCAGCAGAGGTTAAAGTTTAAAACAGTAAAATGCACAGTGCTAAACTAAAAGTAGCAATTTTACGGTGTTACTGTAAAATTAGCAATTTTAATTTATTATTATGCATTTTAGTTTTAAACTGGAACCTCGGCTGACAGTATTATACTGTGAAAACAACAGTTTATTTTTGGCGGTGTATACCATCGTATGCTATGCACATCACATGTATGTATCAAAAATAGGAAGTTGCAAATAATTAGACACCCAACATCAGATTCAGTGCCCTCAATATTTATTAGAACCATGTTTAATTTTTCTCCGAAAAACAAGTTTGTATCGTCTCCTCGTGAGAAAACTCTCAAAAAGTGAAAACAAGTCAATCATTCTAGAAAATTGGAGTTTCCTTCTGGTTTGCCAAAATCTATCATTTATTCCCGATACTGCAGGGTGTTATTTAAAGTAGGATGCTTCCTTGACTACTAGTCATATAACATAAGATTTATTTCTTGGTAAATAAGCAAAGTGATATTTCATCCATGTTCTTCATCAATAAGAAATTAGGATATATTTAATTACTATTCTGCAAAATCCTGAAATTTCACTAAGCACTCTATTATTTGTGTTATTTAGAAAAGTAAATACGTGATTTAAATCGATGCATGAAAATATTTACTTCCGAACTTATTTCGTTTTTCCTTCCCTACTTCTACTAGTGAAAACTCATGATATAGCAAATTTTGAGCGTTTCTTATTTTTTTCCAAGAGTAAAATTCATTTCAGAGTTTTGAAAGCAAATTTTGCAAATGTTTTGAATAAAAATAAATTATTTGTTAATAAGTGTCCTCTAAATTAATTTCGTAAATTCATTTTCTACAAATTAAACATACCTCATTGCAGCAAAAAAGTCATTGCAAATAATATTTATTGTTAGAGGTTCACAAATGCACAACATAATGCTATGCTTACTACTTGAGCTCCTCAACAGTCAGTGTGATTGGCCAGGAGACAATTAATTTCTTTCATATTTTTCAATTCATAAGCTTTAGAAGTTTTAAGTATTTTAACTGTTTTAAAAATTAGCTCATACTTGCGTTATGTCCTGAAAAATTTTTGTTTTCTTAATTTGTTCGGAACATAATGTAATGATTAGGATATGTAATTTTTTTTAAAATTTAAAATTTAAAAACTAAAAAACAAAACTATGCATTCAATTAAAGCGCGTAAAGAGTAGAAAATATTAGAACATGAACTTGATCATATTGGATAATAATATTAAACAGAGAAAAATAGTAAATGGAGCGATGAAAAGCAGCTAAGTTTGCATTTAAATTAATTTTACCTGCAGTTTCACAAAGGAAAATCGTTTTAAATTTAGTGTACGAAAAAGTAGTTTTTAAAAAAACAAAAGAAAAAGTCATCTTTGATGTTTCATAATTTAGAGGAAAACAACCCATTTTACATGACAATCTATCTTCTGCTTACTCATATGCATATGTGTGGAAGAAGATAGTTTGGCTATCGTTTTATGTATCTGTTGAAGTAAATGTAGCTTCAAAAATATATACTTCAAGATATAGTATGCATATCGATTTCCATTTCAAAATTCGATTATTTACATTTTCTTTTTTGGAAAGAAAGAATAAGTTATTTTTATCGCTCGGAGAGAAAACCGAAATGAAGTTCAAAATATAGATGTAAGTTCTACATGTACTGAAAAGACGAAACTTACAAAAGATATTTTTATTCGTTTTTTTTGGCATGATAGTAATGTTAATAAATATCAAAATCTTAATGCAATAGAACCCAGCTAAAGCACAAATGCTGAAGTGTTGTTTTCCAGCGGTTATATTCCGGGGAAAAAATACTTTTGGTGCAATGAGCATATAATTTCGGCATGTATTGGAATTCTAGGCTGGTGTACCGTGACATAAAATAAATTAATATTATTTATTATTTGTGGTTAAAAATAAAAGCAAAAGCACAGAAGCGCACTACATACAAGTGTTTCAGCGTTACTGGTAGCTCCAAAACATGTGTCTGCAGTATTTCTGTGCATTTAAATTTTTTAACGTTTAATTTTGCTTTTAACGTGACATATTTCAGCAGTCAGAATAACTTTTTCATGTATCTAGAGAAAATTTGCTAGTCGCAACAGCAAAATTAAATGGAAAAATTGAAAATCTTTTTAAAATCCTTATACTAAAATCAGTGACAAGTATTTTAATTGTTAACAAATAGAAAATGGCAACATATAAACATTTTAAATCATTGAATTTCCTTTCCTTGCGTCAAACAATGACACCGGTTTCCCATCGTGTAAATTTAAGGTTTAGCCGCATTTGCTAGAAAACGTTATATTTCGAGTTCTATATGACATGGAAGTTACAAATACTTTCTAGCAGACGCATATTTTTTTTTCTTTATTTTGATACTAGTATTGTTTTAAGTTTTCAAGCCTGATATGTTTTCACGTCAAAAATCTCGAAAAACCTTTTAAAGGATTTTAAATCTAGCTAATAACGCTCTCAATCAACTCACCTTTCAAATAATAAAAAAAAGAGGTCCATTTATTTAAGCGCTAGAGTTTCTCAGAGAGATATACAGAAACACAGACACGTCAAATTTATAGCCCCCTTCCTTGTTGCATCGGAGGTTTAAATGACCAATCCTTGAAGAGTAGTTTAAAACTAATCTAAGAAATAAGATAGTGACATGAAATACCATTAACAAACTAATTACCACTAAAAATGCAGAGTATCTTTCATGCCTAAGTTCTTACATTCTAATTGTTTTTAGAAAACATTTCTGTAACTATAATGTTTTTTTAAACATATGTAACAACAATTATAAGATCGTTTTGGAGAAAAAAATACAAAAGTCGATTACAAATAAAGCCAAATAATTATAATTTAAAATCTCTTGGGACTGTCCAATTTAATTGTATTACGTAAAACACTGGAAAAAAACTAAACATTTTTTACCTGAAAATCCAGCATACTTACGAGATTCATTTATAAAAAAATAACAAATAAATGTAGAGCTTAGTTTTTAATAACGTTAAAAAATCAATAAGTTACAGAAAAAGAAATATTTAACGCTCAATCAAAACTAAGCTCCAATTAGAATCTCCAAAATCCTTCATTTAAGAACTACTTTTTTTTTAAAGTTAATCTTGCAGTCAGTTGAAAAAGAAAAGCTTAGTGCTTTCCAAAGTTTAAGAAAGAAAATAAAGTCTTCAAAAAATAAAAAAAGAGGTTCCAAGATGAGGATTATTTACTGGACCGTATAAACATGTGTTTCACAACAGATCAAAAAAATAAACACGTGAGTTTTTGTTGCATTTTTATCTTTCAATGATTAGACTTTTATTGACAAATTTAAACTTGATAGTCATGCAGTGGTACCAAGATATCCTTTTGTTCACATTAACCGTCTTTGCGAAAAAAAGTTCATTACAATAGTTTCGATATTCATTTTACCAAGAGAAAGTATGCACGGATATTTAATGCCTACTTTATAGCACTTCGAAATGAACTGTCTTAGGAAAAAATACATGCATCTTTTAATGATGAAATGGTGTTTGAGGCTAGCAGCTTTGTATAAAGTTTTATATTTTACTTCTCGACTGCACCTTATACCAAATATCCATTACTTTTTGCGAAAGTAATTCACATTGTAGTAATTTTTGCATGGACTATGCAGTTGCTTTTTCTTCCGTATCATGCGAAAGTGATGATTGATGCTCTTTCGACTTCCTCTCTCGACAATTAATAAATAAATAAGACAAAACAATAAATACATAAGTGAAAGGAAAACTATCCAAACTATTGAAATCAAGGCTTTCCCACTCTTATTCGCTTAAACCAAACTTTGAACATTTCTATTTGCTAGAGGACCGCCCCGCATATTAAGATGATTCGCGAAGTCTGTCATCCCTTGCTGCTTCTTACTGCAACTTACTGCTTCATCTCTTGATGTTTATTTATGAATAGAGAAGTTGCATTTGTTTTACAGAAACCAATTTATAAATGTATGTCTAGGAAGCTTAAACAATGCAAGATAAAATTAACTTTCTTAATGGTATTTTGTGTATCATAATGTTATTTTAGTGTCTAAAGAGAGGTTAGAACTTATTCACACAGCTATATATAATTAATATTGCTACTTAAAAGAATTGAATAGCATAATTTTATTTTGTTTATTGCTTTTTTCTCTTTTTGGTATTCAAAGAGTCAACGTTTTGACTCCCAAAATTTCTTATACATTTATATTATGTGCTCATACATGCACATATTTGTCTTCTGAAGCAATGAAATTTTTTTATTCCAATAAAAAAATTTTTTAACCAGTAACAGCCTAATGACAGAAAAGGTGAAGAGAAAAATTTAAACAAGGAGTTAACTACAGTGCAAATAAAGCGAATCATTGGGGGGTGTCCAGATGAAAGAATATAGAATGAGAAAAGTTGAAAATCTGAAGAAGTTGAAACAAGCAAGTCAATATAAGGTAAAAAATCAAGATAATAAACTTTCGCATAAAAATTGCTTCAGCAAGTGTACAAATGTGTTAATAAACCAAAGAAGGCCCTTGCCAAAGCGAAAGTTTTTAATTTAACTTCGTCGCAAATGTGTAATCGTGAGTATGTTATTCGTTAAAAAGTGCAAGAAATATTTAATAAGGTTTCAGCCTCGTTTACTCTTATTTCAGATGTTTAAAATTGATTATTCGTCAGTTGTAGTGGAAGAAAATAAATTATTTGAAGAGCCTACTTATAACAGCAAACTAAGTTTACAGCCATTGCACAAAATTAAATCTTATGATTAGAATTAGATTAAATGTGATAGTTTATGGTGTGCCGCAGCACAGTTTCTAGATGTATCAATGAAGAACTTGAAATTACTACAATGCAGCCACAAAGAAAGTACTGGATGTGGCATGAAAATAAAGACAAACTATTTTATCCTCTATCTAAGCTGATTCGTAAACTACAATATCCAATTCGTATTAATTCAAGATGATATTTTGTAACTGTACCACTCTTCGCCCTAAAGAATAATTGATTTTTCCTCATAAGTGGTTAGTAATCAGCTTTAATTCTCATATATTTTTTAATTTGTAATTAAAATGTATTTTTAAAATTTATCAACTAAACAAAATGAGCCATTTAAGATTAACCTACATTGAATTTAAGTAAAGTGTAAACAAAAATTTCAAGGTAAGTTGCAAAAAAAAAAAAAAATAATAATAATAATGCGGAAAAGTAACGTGTGTGACGAAACTGAGAAAGGTGAGTCACTTTCAAAATATTAGTTTATGCTTGTTTTATGACTGCAGAATAAAGATTATTTTTATGTATATCATAACTTTGCTAAACGAAATACATTTTTTTAACTTTTGTTATTTTTAGAGGGGAGCAAATCCTAGGTTTTTTGTAATTCACAAAACATGAGTTCCTTTTTTATAACTTGAGTCACAGAGGCAAATAAAAGTTTAAGTACGACCTATTTCTACACTGCAAAAAACTGTTATTTTTACAGAATAATACTGGCAGCTGAGGTTGCAATTTAAAATTGTAAAATGCACAGTAATAAAGTGTAAAATTAACAATTCTTTCTGTAAAGTTAGCAATTTCACAGTTTATTGCCACAATATTTAACTATTTTACGGTAAAAACTACAGTATAATACTGGCAGTAGAGGTTCCAGTTTAACACTGTAAAAAGCACGGTAATAAACTGTAAAATTAGCAGTTTTGCAGTTTATTACAGTAAAATTAGTTATTTTGCAGTTTATTACTGTAGAGTTAGCAATTTTAGATTATTACTGTAAAAATAGCAATTTTATTCATTTTATTACTATAAATTAGCAGTACTATTCTGTAAAGACAACATTCATTTAATACGGTGTTCTTAAATTTAGCCCTTCATGGTATTTCTTGGCAAATAAGATCACAATATTTTCTGCAACCCATAGCTGTATGTATATCAGCAATGGTATGTTTTCATAGTAAAAAATAGGATGCACTTCACATTTATATTAATTTATGTTTTAACTAATTTTTCTTGATATTACGTGTGCGTAAGCTGCTTACGGTAGTTAGCACCACATTTTGTATTAAAATGCAATTACAATTTTTAAAAAAAAATTTAAATCTGAATTTTCGATTTTTTTTTTAAAGTTTGAATTTGAAACCACTGAAATATTACACCTCAGAGGAAATAAAAAAATGTTACAGGGGATTGTTCTAAAAACTAATTTATAACCAAGTTGTTAAATAGCTATAAAAAAAACTAGATATTGTAATTGTTAATTTTTAAAGAAAACGCAAAATTCTTTAAACATTTTCCTGTAAAATAATGTATTGGCTAATATTTTGGTCTACTTATCTATGCAGTAAAACAGACTTTCTTACATGAACAAAATACTTAGCATTAAGATTTTCCAGGAAACTTTTTTTCCCTGATTTGGGAAGCCTGAAATTAATCATTTGTAACTTCCCACAAAATAATCAAAGGTTTTAAAAATTGCTCTTTTCTGTACAACCAGCTGTTTCCACAATTAATTACGACTTCAAAACTAAATTAGAAACCACAAATAATTAATCGTATAATAAACTGAATGCTACCTTAGTCTAGCTTTTCCTAAATAAAAACTTAATGTGTATTTAATTATGTTATGTAGTTAAAACTATTTTTATAGTGCAAAAAGGACTACTTGTGACACGAAATTCTCCGTTGCTGTTTAAGCAATATATCATTGTTCTTAATCAAAACAACATTAATTTCCTAAAAAAGTATGAGTTCAAAAATATAGATTCTTTAATACAGATTTATCAACATCTTAAACAACTGTAATTACTTCATGTTTCGTAGTCCTTAAATATAACAAAATTTAATTGATTAATCGTTTACTTATATTTTAGAACAAGTGTTTTTTTTTATTCCTTAAGTTCCTAATTGTTTGTCAATAAGAAAAGAAATAATTAACATTAAAAAATTAAACGGTTTGGTGAGTTTCATTTTTTTACTTGCAATCAGGTCTTAGTTTATTCGATTGAATTCTAATTAAAGTAATTAGTTCTGAAACAATATGGTTCTCTAGTTGACGTACTTCCATGTGAGGGTTTAAAAAAATTTTCTTACAAATCCAAGTTTATTTTTATACTGGGCCCTAGAAAATATAGTTTATCTATAAACTTTTATTCAGAAAATTTTTTTCTCACGGGGGTTTGGATCAATTATCGGTAATTTTTGCAATTTTTTTTACTATTAAAAAAATCTAATTGTTTCTGTTTAAAATGACGTTTGAATCTTATTTCTATCTTAATTAGTCTAAAAGATATAATAGTTTCGGCTGCGTGTTGTTTTGAAAATCTACCCGTTAGACAGCTGCTGTCATGACTTTGAAAACTTCAATCGCGTTTTTCTCTATGTTGAAATTTTTCCTGACTTCTTGCGTTCAAGCAAATAATCAAGAACTGATAAAGATGAAACAATGAAATTTCGAGTACATGTTTTTCAAACATTTTAATTGAATTTTTATTCGGCAAATTAAAAAAAAAAAGTTATCTCTGAATTTTTCGAATTTTTTCTTCAAAAATTTTCTACTTTTAGTTGAATTAATAATTTTTAAATTGCCAGATAAAAATTAAAGCTTTTATATTCGTGCTTAGAGTTTTGAAAACAAAATTGAAAGCGAAAATTTAGAATTTTTAGGATTTAAACCATCGTTTTTTCCCTTTAAATTGAACTTAAATTGAAAAAAAAAAAAAGAAAAATTTCATATCTATGTTACGATTTTGCTTTTTAAATAGATGGTGGACTAGTAACAAAAAATTAAAACTTTTATCTGTTCAATGAAATGTTTTTCAGAATGAGTCCCGGATTCCCGAAATGTATTTTTTTTTATTTAGTTTTGTGTTTGAAGATTGCGGAACGAGGATGTAGATTACTGCATAGTTTTTATTTCAAATTTTAACTTTGTTGAATTCCAAAATTGAATGAATTACCGTAATTTATATTTTTTACAAATACGTAAATACGTAATAGACCTTCACAATATCGTTGTTTGCATATAAAAAAAAATATTTTTAAAAACACCTATAATTACACATCGTTTTTAATTATTCGAAATAACACAAGTTATGAATTCGAGATCTTAATTGTGTGATCTTAGTGTTTGGTCTTGGTTGCGTCACAAGCACTTTACAAGTAAAGCGATATGCAATTGCTAAAGCTAAACTGATCAGTTAGGTAAACTGAGGTGGGATCATTTAATCAATACCATGCAGTTTCAAAAAAAAAAAAAAAAAACTTAGTAATAAAGCAGTGTATTTTTTTTTAAATATAATTTATTTTTTAAAATAACAAGAATATATCAACAAAACCGGTTAAGAGTGACGTGTAATGGTGTTTAAGAAATGCCTGCTCACATATATCATACTTAAATAAGATGTTGATATAAAATCTAAATACATAGCGTATTAAAAAAATATCATTTTGAGAAATTTTTACGCAACAAATATTTTAGCTAAAAGTCAGAGATCAATATAGTTTTAAAATCTTATTTTATGCATAAAAATTGTTTTAAACTTCTTAATCTATATAAATTCTGATGTTATTACAGATCTATGTGCATAAACTAAATATTTAAGTAAACCTTTAAAAAAAATCCATGAAATTTTGGTCTACTTTTGTATTATTTAACTTTTTTTTTTTTTTTTTTTGAGTATTGCAACCGCTTTTCTTGAGTTACGACGTAATGACAATTAGTTCATAAAATATTGCTGTTATTAGCAAAACATATCTATTGTTAAAGATGTTTTCAAAATTTTCATTTATACCGAGACGTTACACGGATTTTTTTTATTAATAGCTTTTTTTTCTGGTAAGGAAAGATTAAGAAACGAGCTTACTTAATATTTTTTCTGAATTGGTTTAGTTGTACGTACTTTTATTTCAGTTTTTGCTAGCGGAAGATAATTAAGAATAATCTCTTTACTACAAAAATTAGCACTTTGATGCCCTTTAGCAAGAACTTAAGATAAAAAAAAATATCTAAATGGCAATTAGGGTAAGAGTACTTTCAATGCCTTGTTTTTTCCTTTCAATTATTTTTAAAGTGTTTGCTTCATATTAGTAATGGTGTAAACAGATCTAAATCTCTGCCACAAAAAGTGTTTTCAAACATTGTCAACAAATGTAAAGTCACATAATTAAGAATTACAGATAACTAAACATCTTTCAAATGCGCCAAACTAGTTTTTGTTTTCTCGAATTTTCATGTTTTAAAACAGCTTTCATGTTTTGATGAGCTGATTTTAGTTCTTAACGTTGAAAGTGTATTCGAAAAATAAATCACATTAGTTTAGTTGCCTTTAATTGTCATTTTAATGAGTATTTCTTCGTTTGGCGAATGGACAACAACAGCATTTTTTGTTTTTAATTTTAATACTCAGAATGACCTAAAAAGGTCGAAAAATATTTTTTCCCGAATTTCAGTGCGATATTTTAAAAGTTATTGACAGGCAAAAACAGCTTAGTTTCGTTTTCAGCTGAAACGGGGTGTCACGTGACTCTCGAGTTGTGACGTCGGATGTGCCTTACGCGACAGCTCCCCTGTTATTCTCCCGTCATTCTTCAATATCCGAACGCTTTTGGTAGGGATAGAATTATTTTCACGCTTTGGAGTTAAATTATTGGAAGATCTGTCAGTTAGATATAAATCCCTATCTTCTGTATTTATTTATGTGTTAAATTAAGGTTTTTTCTGTGAATTGAGATCATGGTATGATTAGTTTTTAAACCACATCTTTTCCAAAAAGAATATTCACTAAGAAACATATTCAGAGGGAACTTCTTTTCTTACCCTGCACTTGCACTATTGTTTGAATTTCCGAGAATTCTCCTTTTCACCCTAGGGAAATGAAGAATGTACAGATAAAGGGGGGAGCACACTTTCCAGGAATTTTGAAAGATCTCACACCTGCAGGTGGTCAATGGTCACATGAGACATTCGTTTTAGATAAGCAGCAGGCAACTCCAACACATTAACATAAAACATATAATAACCAAGGAATTGATACTGCTTTGAAAGCATGTTAGCGGCATGAAATGAAGGCAGAAATGCAATTTATTTCAGACATCATTTTTAGAAATTATAACTGATTTTTCGAGTTATGAAAAGTGATTCGTTTTGCTCATGGTTTTGTATTTGTTTAATGCTCAAAACGAAAAAAAAATAATTAAGAGTTACCTCTTTTTAAGTTTCAAAAGTATGAATTTTCCAACCTCACTTTCTTGTGCACATCGATTTACATGAAACATTATTGCAATAGATATCCTATTAAGGTTATTTATTTTTCAAAGTACTATACACAACCTTCGTAGCAATTTCTTCGAGATCTTTCCTTACATTTTCATGAATATTAATTTGTTTGAAAGGGAACATTAAAATCACATGCATGTGGTAGTGGTAGTTTATCCAACAATGGTAGTCAAGCCACTAACTTACAAACTCAACCACTAAATCCACCCATTTTTAAAGATTATTTCTTAGTTTACTTTCTCTGGCCTAATGTTCACATTTTGCTTCCGCATTTTAATTATTTCCAAATACAATGAAAAATAATAGTAGCTGCAAATTTTTTGTTAACAAATTTAACGAACAGATTGACGGTAGGTGTTAATCATTCTCTTTTTATAGGCAGTACATTTATGGTAAAATTAAAGTCAAAATCTTTTTTTTCTTTTATTATTATTGTTATTGTTATTATTTTTTACTTGATATCTTAGTTTTATTTTTAATTAATTTCAAAACCATTTATTTCAAATAAATTTCAAAACAAAACAATTTTTAAATAAACATTTTTTTTTCATTGAAAGACTATTTCTTTCCATCAGCTTGATTCGCAATAAAAAGTATAAAATAAAATAAGTATTTGATTTCTTGATTACAATACTCAAAATTTTCAATTGATTTTAAGATATTTATTTATATTTCGGTTAATGCGAAATTAGCCACCCACATTTTTAAATAAAAATTTAAAAGATATAGGCGGTTTACTGCTTAGTAGCTCATACGATACCGCCTATTTTTCTTTTTCTCTCAATTTTAATTTTATAGGCTGCTTTAGCATTTATTTAAATAAAAATACATTAAGATCAACTGAAAATTTTAAGCATTGTAATCAAGGAATAAAATATTTATTTTATTTTATTCTTTTTAGTGTGAATCAAGCTGATAGAAATAAGGTTTAGATTTAAAAAAAATATATTCTCGTGAAAATTAACTTTCAGGACTTATTTAAAAGTTGCAAAATGAAAAACAAACCAGAAAATAATACCCCTGAGCTTGCACATCTCAGCCAAAAAGAAAACTGCTGCTTCAGTGATAAGAACCACATAGTCATTTCCTCTGTTATTTGCGCCAAACTATTAATGTTGGCTGTTTAGAATAATTGTTTCAACACACAATATTTATAAATCAAAGCTTTATTTAAAATATTAAATGTTTGTAAGAAATAATAAAGTTTAAGAATCATCAGCGTTTAACTCGCATTGAAAAACGTATTGCGAAGGACAGGGGCGTGGTATACGTTAGGCACGAATGACGTCAAGCCAATCAGAGATCGTTTCTCCTCGCGGCACTTTTGGGGCGATTAAAATGCTTAATAAGTAATTAAATAATTTTTTTTGCGGAAAATAAATTGGATTTTCGAATTTAGGAGATCATTTTTGATAAGATAGCATAACAATTTGGAAAATTTAAGAGATGCTGTGGTTGTCCATTTTTAATGAGTTTTCTTTGTGATGAATAAAAGTAAACATAGAAAGAAATTTGACGAGTAGAATATTTTTCTTTCATTATTTTGCATTTGTGACTAAGAAATAAAATATTTATTAATTCAATGAAAGTTGAAATAAAATTTGAAGTTTTTACATGTATGACCCACTATCAATGGCAGATTCAGAGTTTTCAATAGGAGGGATATTGATTTTTATAATTTACACTTTACAACGCATCTTAGATGTTGAGCATACATGTTTCAGACTTCAATTCCGAAACGTGCCCAGGGTAGATACCCGTATTCTCTTCTAACTCTAATTTTAACATAAATAATCTAAATTGCGTTTTTTGAACATCAGTATCGAACAATTTCCGTCGGGGAATCCTTTAAGTGGGAGCGGTCCTACCGATCGACCCTGCATTGTGTCCTTTCTTTCTTACCACACGGAACTTCAATATCGGCATAGTACTCAGAGGCGTATTTGGACGTGAGGCCGCCATGGGCTTTTGAAACTGGTCGCCCCCCCCTTTAGTTGTTGAATTTTAGAGTTGTAAAAAAAAAAAACTTTTTTATTTACTTGATATAAAATTTATTTTCAAGGTAAACCGTGCAAAGCCCGGTCACACAGCTAGTTAAACATGAAATTGGTCGGATGTTAACAACCAGCTAATTGGTAAAAATTCGTCTCTTGCGAATCTCAACTTTTACTACTACAAATCTGCTCTTACATTATTATAAATCAACATTTTTAGCACTTAGTTACATTGAGAACTTTTTTTCGAAATTTAAAAGTTTTTGAAATGAATAATCTTTACATATTTGTTTCAAAAATAGTTTTAAAATTTTTTCTCATAAAGTTTGCTTTTTTTTTCTTGTGCTGGCTGATCTCGACTGATGTACAAAATTTTATTGAAATGGATCATGGCTTCATTTAAATATTTTAGAAAAAATAAAATAAAATCAATAAATAAATAAACGATAAAATAATTTTAAAAAATATGTAATGAATACCGTCGAACTCGTTTATAACGAGCTCGGATATGACGAGAACTCGGATTTAACGAGGGAAACGAGAATATTTTGTTGGATCAATGTTAAGTCTATGGAACTGAATTCGTTTTCAACGAGCAAGAACCGGTTTTAACGAACAATTTTTCTGTCTTGCAGTCTTTTTTTCTCATCTTTCTAGTCTTATTCCTGTTTTATCTTCTTTTCTTTTTTTTTTCCCCTGCGGTTCAATACGTTTGTATGAAAAATTCCACCAACATTCCAGTGTTATTAAATGAAGAACAGTATTTAATTCAATTAATTGATGTAATTCTCGCTTCTGATCCGCCCTACTGTCTAAAAAAGAAAGGTCCTAACTTTGCATGGAAAAAGTGCCGCCCCTCCAATCGTGCCGCCCTGGGCTATAGCCCATTAAGCCCATACGTAAATACGGCACTGATAGTGCTGCAATACAAAAGTAAAAGATTCGAATAATAAAAAATACACTCAGGCACATTGAAAATAGCGACCCAAGAAGAAAGCATCGGATTGAAATGAAATTTAATACACATAATGATACAGATGAGAGATTCACTTGATTTTAAAATCAAGACAATTGAACGAATACAAGGTGTGCAAGGACACAAATACAAAGCAACTTCAATAGCACGTTGGACCACCTTTAGCTGCAATACATGCCACCACACGGTGCGGCATTGAGTTGATTAGACGCCTGATGTTGTCCTGAGGCAGGTGGGCCCACAAATTTGTAACATTCAACTCCAAATCACGCACAGAGTGACACGATGGCATCTGACGTTTTAGCTGATCCCACACATGCTCTATAGGGGATAAGTCGGGGGAGCGGGCCGGTCATGGAAGAGTGAAAATGACGTAGGAAGTCTTGAGCAACTCTTGCTGTATGCGGACGAGCATTATCTTGCTGGAAAATTGCCCTTGGGAGGCCATTTAGGAAAGGTCCTACATGGGGTCGAAGAATATCATCAACGTAACGTTGGCCGGTTAAGTTCCACACATCACAGTTAGATTGGACCGGCTATCATAGGATATGGCTCCCCAGACCATTACACCAGCTGTGCGGGCAGTGTGACGTAGAACAGTGTGGGAGGAATTGTACCGCTCACCTGGGCGCCTCCACACCCGTACACGGTTATCATCAGTCCCTAAAACAAACCGAGACTCATCACTAAACACAACTTTTTGCCAATCTGTGACATTCCACATTGATCTGGCTTGGCACCACTGTAGACGCAGTCGCTGATGAATCCGACGATTTCTTCTTGGGTCGCTATTTTCAATGTGCCTGAGTGTAATACAGAATATTTAAAGCAATATAAATAAAAGTTGGATTGTAATATAATTTGTATGCCATCTAGTCACCGTAACCTGTATAAGATATCTTTTTTGTATGAATAAGATACCTTGTTCGTAAAACGTTTTTTTTTTTTGTTGTTTTGCTCATAATGTCTAACTAGATTGTAAAACATTATTGTTGTTTTTACAGTATAATACAGCTAATTTTATATTAATAAACTGCAAAAATCGCTAATGTGACAGTAATAAATGGACAAATTGCCCACTTTACAGTACTAAACTGTAAAATTGCTTGCTAATTTTAGTTTATTGCCGTGCATTTTACAGTTTTAAACTTTAACTTCTGCTACTAATATTATACTGTTGTTTTTGCAGTATAATACAGATAAATTTTACAGCAATAAACTGTAAAACTTCTAACTTTACAGTAAGATACTGCAACATTGCTAGTTTTACACTTTATTAATGTGTATTTTAAAGTTTTAAATTGGAACCTCGGCTCCCAGTAATATACTGTAAAAACAACAGTTCATTTTTTGCAGTGTACTGCATGATCGCCGAATAAATAAAAATATTAAATATGATTTATAAAAAACACTTTCGCATCGGTTATACAGTCCCCTTTCTTAAGCGAAACAGCTCGTTATCGAACGTGTAAATGGAAGAAAAAAACATACGACAAAGGCACTGGAAAGTTCTCGCTGGAATCTGTTCTATCTCAGGCATTGTTTTGTAGCTGAACCTCTATTGGGCATCTGATTAGAAGGTCCCTGAATCCCAAATCGAATTGCAGCAGAAAGAAACCCCAGGGGACAACTGGGGCCCAGAGGAGGATGGGGGCCCAAGGCTGACAGCCCGGAGCATCGGATGGTAATCGTATTATCTTCCCGAGTCGAACTGCGTTGCTTTGACCTATGAAGAATTAACTTGGATACATGGAAGGAAAAAGAAAGCGCAGAGCTTCGGTATTAATTCAGAAGGTGATGAGGTTTTGGTTTCCTTCTCTCTGTGTTTTTCATGCAGCAATTCGGTTTTTATTACACAACATAGCGTTATTTATCACCAATTTCGCCCACAATACCGAAGCGCATAATAATGTATATTTTAGTGACCTAGATTAACTATTTTTTACAGTGTGCATGCTTAATTACTTATTTTTTTTTTCATTAGTGCACTATTCGCGTTACTTTACTATACTTTATTTAAAAGTATAAAATATAAGGTATAGCTGGTAATAGTAAACAATATATACAGTGGAATGCAGTCCTTTTTCCTACATTTCACATGCTAGTTTTGAGGTGAAATTTTTATAAAGATACTTCCTGAAAACTTTTATTTTTGTGATAGTTATTTTCATCTTCTCAGTGCTCTTATCTCAGGTACAGATTTATACGTGGACATTTCAAACATTTATTAAACATTCATCTTTCCAGCGTTTTAGTTGAATCAAGATAGTTTCAAACTTAAAAAAAAAACTAATTGAAGACACAAAGAAATACCCAAGTTTATATTTCCCATGAAAATAAGACGAACGTGTCAATAGGAAAAAAAATTCATTCAATGGAATTAATGCCAATATTTAAGTACTAATGTTCCTTCTATAAGCTTTTTTAACTTATTCAGATATTTTGGAACACATTTTTACTACATCAGAGGCAAAGTAAAGTCTTTGTGAAGAAATGAAAAATTCTCTTCCTCTTTTAGCCCCCTATGTATGAGTCGAGGGACTGGTTAATTAACATAATCCATGAAAGTTTTCTTTCAAAATCGAATTCCTCTTGTTTGAAAAGGAAAGTTTTAATCCTTGCTTATCAAAGGGAATTGATATGCAAGAAAGACATTCTTTTAAAATTCCAACTTTTTTGTCGCTATCCAACCAAGGTAACAATTATTAAATAAAAGCTTAATATTTTTCCTTTTGGAACAGCGAAAGTTTTCAAAGTGCAAAGAATAAAGCAGCAAAAATCAGACCAATCGTTCATACGTTTCTGTTTTTCCAAACTTAAAACAAAATAGAAGAAAGTAATTAACACTTTTAGGGTAAAATTCTTTTAATGATGCCCTTTAGGTGGATAATAAATGTGAGTTTTTTCCAGTAAAACTTTCTAGAAAATAAGGAACAATTATGTTTAAAAATTTTGTTTTATCAATAAAGGAGTTAGCCACTTTTCTTAGAAAGATTTCAATACCTTTTATTAAGATTTCTAAACATAGTTTTACTATTTTTGGTGTGAGACATTTTATACAGTTATAAGAGAAACAGTACAAAAGGGCTGTAGTAAAATAGTGATGCGCCAAGAATTTTTTTTATTAACCCTATCGACAGCTATGACTGTAAACCAGCAAATTCCATGATACAGTAGTTTTGTCAAAGGCAATATAATAATATTAGGTTTAGAGGACGTTGTGTAGTTAGTGAATTTTATTACAAAGAATTTATCTATCTGTGGTCATAGTGCGGAGTGACTACTAGCTTCTTTACTTTCGTTGTTTGCAATTATAAACGAAGTTGAAAACAGGAACTTTTTTTGACAGTATATGGAGTTAGTCGATTTGCAGAAGCCATTGCTATAATTCAGCGTCTGCAGAAGAGGAAATTACTTGTTACGAAAGGGAATGCATTAAAAAATATTACTGATTAAATGGAAGGTTACTGATTTGGGGTTGCTCGGTTCCTGGTATGGATCAAAGAAACATAGAGCTTTTCAAGGCTCTATTTAACATGTTAAACCACAGGCACTGGTAGGTACGGCAGACCCCGGAGTGTATGTGTGTGCAATGTACATGTATCTGTATTTGGAAGATAAAGAAAGGCACTACGCTATGGGAGGCAGTATGTTCTTTTTTGTTTTCAAAATCCAGATCTTAACACAATCGTGCTCACCTTATTTTACTTTATTCATAGGCATCAAGTACTGATCTGGTGATTAATAAATTTTAATTTCATAAAGATATAAACATCAATCCAGCAGTAGAAAACATCATAAAGGAAAAACTTTACATTTATCTCGCAGCATTTTTTCCTTTTTTTTTGTGACTTAGTGCTTTTTATTTCCCTAGTTTAGATTCAATCAACCAACTACGTTTTACGTCATTGTTAAATTTCATGAGAGAAATATTAACACCAATAACGTAATTTATCTGTCGCAATAACCCAGCTTAATAACTTTACGTATCGAATTAACTACGTGATTAATGACATGAAGAATGGATCCTGTAAAAACATGTGCAATCGAAAATGCGTCATAGAGTAAAACCCAAATGACCACCATCTTGTTGTAAAATATGACATCGTCTCGATATTCTTTTATCTTGCCAACAGTTCATTGGAATCCCATGTTTTACGACGGTCCGGCAGACATTTTTATTGCAGACGATAAAGCGGAAGATGGACGGGATGGAAGCGAAGGGAAGAAGACTCCCCTCCAGTATTTACCCGATGTCTTGGAAGATATTTAGTAAAATGATCTTGCACCGGCGACTGATCTCCCTCATGAATATACTTTTTATTCATGGACGCCTTCCGCGTGCTTTAGTAAAATGGTAACTGCGTTGTTTCGATCGTAACAAGGGGGAGGAGAAAAGAATAGAAGTTGTTGTGTTTCATAAGGGATTCCATTAAATAAAGAAGTGTTCTTTGAAATTGTATTTTTTAAACATTACGTATGAATATGGATAAAATAGCTTTAAATACACCGCAAGAAATGAACCGTTGTTTTTACAGTAAAATACTGGCAGCAGAGGTTCCAATTTAAAACTAAAATAAACAATAATAAACTGTAAAACTGGCAATTTTACAGTTTTTTACTGTAAAGTTAGAAATTTTACAGTTAATTGCCGTAAAATTTGACTGCATTACACTAAAAATAACAGTATAATACTGGCAGCAGAGGTTCCAGTTTAAAACTGTAAAATTCACGGTGATAAACTGTTAAATTAGCAGTTTTGCAGTTTATTACTGTAAAATTAGCAATTTTAGGTTATTACTGTAAAAGTAGAAATTTTAGTTTCTTACTGTACAATTAGCAATTTTTACAGTTTATTACTATAAAATTAGCTGTATTATACTGTAAAAACAACGTTCATTTTTTACAGTGTAGGACATAGTAGTTCAATTTTGATTCCGTAATTCCTTTTCCATCTTTTTATAGAATGGCAACATGGTTGCTTTAATGTGATAAAAATGCAAACGTTGTGTTCTAAAATAGTTTTAAATTAAATTAGAGATCATTTGTGCAATTTCGTTTTTAAGATATTAAAGAAAAAATCTAATTCAAAATAGTGGATCACGTTTGAAGATAACAGAGGTTTTAGGTAAATAAAAAAAACAATTTGGGAAGAGAAGGAAGAGATGGGACCCTAGGCGGAGGGAATATCGAGACTTATAAAAGTAATAAAAGTAAATAAAACATCGTTACTAGCACAAATGATCAAGCACAATGCAGACTCGTGTTGTCGGATGTTTTTTTATCCACAAGCTTAAACTTTTTCATTGAAAAAGGTGCTCCTTGTAGCGCCAAAATACGTGTTTGCAGTGTCTCAACTCCATTGTGTTTTTAACTAGGGTTGCATCGATTAATCGGTAACTTTGCGATTATTTATAATCGGCCAAACTTTGCCGATCAATCGATAGAAATTATTTTTCCAGCATTATTTTTTAAAAAAGTTGTTTCTTCGATAAGAAACTTAATTTTGCTGGTGGTAAATAAATGTTTTCTGCAATCCTTACTATAACACGAAATATGAATGTTTACAAAGTAAAAACAAAACAAATAGTTCATGCAGTGCGTAGAACTGAATGGAATATTGAAAGATAATCTTCACAGCTGGTATTCATATGACACCAGTAGGAAAATTTAAACTCCTGAACTTTTAAATCGGAATTCGAAAACATGAGTATTTCATTTTATTTATAACTAGCCGGGTACCCGGCCCTGCCCGGGTTTTTGTGGGTGTAGGGTGGTTTAGTGAAACTCATTCATAAATTTCCCAACACTAAAGTGCATATCTATAAACATAATGGCTACTTCTGTAAACAATGGCTATGTTATGGATAAACTATAAAAAAAAATAATGCAAGCTAAAAAAAATAGCAAGCTACAAATAATGTTTGAGTAAATAGGAAATGTTATAAGCTTGGTTAAATAGAATAAATATATATTTACAGTATCAATCGCACTGAAATTAACCATTTCCAAATATTGCTCGTTAAATAAGTCCCATTATTAGTTTCTATCCACGTGACAACATTGGTGAGGGGAAAACATCTTATGTACCTAATTTAGAAATTTTTTTGACTATAAACACTTCCTATTCTCTAACTATTGCCAAAATCAATTTTTTTTTTATTTCACCCGTTAGCGATTGTTGGCTCAGATAAATATAAAAATCCTTAGAAGTCAATAAATTCCATACTTACTCCAGAGAAGCCTTGGTTCAAAATTTTCAATATGATTACAATCAATATTGTTGCTGCATGACACCAAATTTTTGCAACAATGGGTTGAAAATGTAATCATTTAATGGGGAAATGACATAAAATTAACTGTTTTCCATAATAACTCTTTTAAACTAAGCTTTTTAGAAATAAATTATAGCTTATCCTGCTCCCTGTTACTGTAGCTATCTACGGGGGAAAAATGGTTAAAATCGGTTCAGTAGTTTGGAAGATTACCCCGGACATACGTTTTTAAAAGTTGTCTTTTATATATATAGATAAGTTAAATTTTACCAACCAACCTACTGAAAAAATAAGTTTTAAATAAAATTACTTCAAGTATGCCTAGAATAAGCATCTACGATGGCTAAATTTATACGCAAAAATTAACTAATTTTCTGTGACACTAAAGTGTAGTGAGTAAAAACAAAACAAACAATGAAATATAAAAAATATATTCCTCACAGTTGGCATACATTTCTTAATAAATTCGTTTCCCTGTTTTGAATAAATTTTTCATGTAGGCAATATTGCAAAATTTTCCATGTGTCAGTACTTTTCTCTTTAGCATAATACTTTTAGACAATCTCTAATATTTACAAAGAATAAAAGTCTTAAATTAAATGTCTACTATTAATTGAAAAATAAATTTAAATTAAAAGCACTCCTGAGTCAGTGTGCTCAACTCAACCTCGGCTGCCAGTATTATACTGTAAAAACAACAGTTCCTTTTTTACAGTGTAGATTTTTTCTGAAATTTAAATCATCAATATGTTGATTCGTTGCAACCCCCCAACCCTTTAATATAGCTAAAAAATCAATGTTGAAAGAAGGGAAAAACCAAAATTGTTATCATAGTTAGC
>JAXGGA010018349.1:0-22262 GCA_038373865.1 Uloborus plumipes
GAACGAATGGTTTGTCCTTTTGAATTCGAGACTCGTGATTTTTAACCGACTTCGAAAAAGGAGGAGGTTCTCAATTCAAAGCGTATATTTTTTTTTTTTTTTGTTTGTTCGCACATAACATCTGATCTACTGAACCGATTTGGACAATTTTTTTTTAATCGATAGGAGATGGTGTAACTTAGGTACCATGTACTCATATGACGATATTTGTTCACTAGAAAAAAAAGTTATGATCGAAAAACTAACATTTCATGTCACTTAAAACAATATCTGCTATCGTAAATTCTTACTGAGAGACCCGATGGTCAAGTGGTTATGCTCGTCAGATTGAAGTCCCTGATGGAATGAGATCGAGTCTAGGTCTGCAAGGATTTTTTCGAATAGCTGCATTTTTTTTTTTTAATGATTTTAAGGATTGTAATGTCCTTATGCAGGTACATCCTCCCATGGGAATGTACCCCATATTTTTTTATGGTACAAAATGACAGTTTTGGTCGGATCTTTGTTAAAATTGGCAATGCGGTCCTTCGATGCTGTAGAATTTTCTTATGGACGTTTGCGCCCTTTTTGGGGGCTTTGAATCGATTGTGGCAATAAATGATTTTGATTTGCGGCACCTATATTATTTTTTCAAAAATTATATACACAATCAATTATATTATGTTAATTTTTGTACCTTTATAAAATTCTGTATTTTATACCTTGCATTTACGTCAAATTCAAGGTAAAATTAAAAGTCAAAAATTCTGAAGATGATAAATATATGTTAAAAATTAAAGTAACTATTTTTTGTGATTTTCATATTGGTTGTGACCAAAAAACATCATTACAAACAAATAAAATGTATCAAACACCATGAGTGTTGAGTTATTGGGAAAAATCTGCTGTGTAATGTTTTTTTTGCACTGCGAGGGGGGGGGGGGTATGAACGATCATTAAAGTGACACACATTTTTAAAAAATAAGATTTTGATTTGTGGTGTTTGAAAAAAGCTAAAGAGTCCACTTTAGTTGAAAATTATTTTCCATGAAAAGCAAAAACTTGCACCAATTTTCCAAGTCTTACTCTAACTCCTTCTACCACAATTCAAATTACTTACTTTTACTTTCAATTTTTAACCGACTTCAAAAAAGGAGGAGGTTCTCAATTCAAAGCGTATGTTTTTTTGTCTGTTTGTTCGCACATAACATCTGATCTACTGAACCGATTTGGACGATTTTTTTTTAAATCGATAGGAGATGGTTAACTTAGGTACCATGTATTCATATGACGATATTTGTTCACTAGAAAAAAAAGTTATGATCGAAAAACTAAAATTTCATGTTATTTAAAAACAATATGTGCTATCGTAAATCCTTACTTCAATGAGCGACCCGATGGTCAAGTGGTTAAAAGCGTCGGGTTGAAGTTCCTGATGGAATGAGATCGAGTCCAGGTCTGCAAGTTTTTTGAACAGCTGCATGGTTTTTTAACTATATTTTGATTATTTTAAGTGCATTTACACTAAAAAGAATGAAATAAAATATTTTTGAAAAAAAAAAAAAATAGAACCGACTTCAGTTGGAAATTGCTCTAAAAAGTAAAAAATAATTTTTTTCTTTGAACACCATCGAAACTACTTTTAAACATAAGTTTTGAAGTCGGCGCAAAAACAATGTATAGAATCATACGCAACTACAATTCAACTATAAATATAAATTTTAATGGATTCATTTCATCGATTACCACACATTCGTGTAATTGTACAAATATTCTGCTTTAAATTTTCAATGGTTTCTTTGAAAAAATGTTGGCAAAATATGGTTAAATATCATTTTACCTATCGTTTTTGCGCCGACTTCAAAACTTATGTTTAAAAGTAGTTTCGATGGTGTTCAAAGAAAAAAATTATTTTTTACTTTTTAGAGCAATTTCCAACTGAAGTCGGTTCTATTTTTTTTTTTTATGTATTCTTTCATGTTGATCACAGAAGCGCTATTACAAATGCTCCTTTAGTTAATCAAACTAATTTTGTGCAAATATATTTTGTGTGTGAATTTATTTAAAAAAAAAGTTTTAAAATGTTTACTTACGTTGGGAAAAAACATAAAAAAAGTAAATAATGTTTCTTCCTGGGAAGGGAGAGTCAGGGCCTCCTGCCCCCCCCCCCCAAAAAAAAAGAAGAAAATTAGCTATTGAGCGTGATGAAAAGATAGGCGCTTGCTTAGCAGCGAGGGATTAAAGGCATCAAGTCAGGGTTATTTCATAAAGCAGCTAATTCAAGTGTGATTCCAAGCATGGATTCGAAAGGGGATCATGACCCCCTTAACGAGACCAAAGGGATCATGAAATTTCGATTTTAGATCTTTAGCTTCGAAATATTATTTTTGGCAAAGACGTAATTAAAAGTAGTTTTCTAATGAAAAGTGAAGAATTTAATTGTGTTTATTTTAGAGCAAAGATACATTTATCTGGAAATTTCAAAACAGTGATTACAAAACAACTATTCATTCACTCTCAATAAAGTTTCATTCAAAATCAATCAGCTGATTTTAAGCAATTGATTTGTGGCATTGCTAATGCGGCGCATGATTTGCTATCAATTAATTACGCAAAATCTGTCAAACTAAAAATAAAGCTGAGGGCCAAGCAAGATTGTAATCATCAGTAGCGGATAAATTAGTTCATGGCTTTCCTGATATGAAAAATGGGCAGTGTATGAAAAATTCGATAATCGTTCCTAAAAGAAAAAGCGTAAAAGAAGAATTATTCATCACGCAAACACAATTTAAGTCACTTTCATTTGTCAAAAAAAAAAAAAAAAACATCGAAGTTTCGAACACATCTATGTCGCACCCATACTAACTACAGAGAATTCATCCTATGTGATAGATAGACGATATTTTTCAACTAAGTCAGTTTTCTTGTTCTTTTTTCATGTACCTCATGAGTTACCCTTCACTGCATGGTGTGCCTGATCTGGCACAAACCAAATAAACCCTCATATATTCCTATGATTTTTAAATGCAGTTAAACTGAGCTTTGTACCCCTTCTGGAACCTTGCTATAAGAGTTTAGTGTGGTTTTTATGCACTAGTTAGTTGCACTGGTCCAGGGCCTAATTACCGATCAGGATAACTAGGCCACGGCCTAGGGCCCCCACAACTTAGGGGCCTCCAAATTGCTAAAAATGTTGTAGTCAATGCCTAAATTTTTTTATCCTATGCCTATAATTGTGAAGCCTCAGTGCAGGCGGCAGCAAAAAAAGTATTTGGCCTAGGGCCCCGTGATATCTTAATCGGCCCTGCTAGGTATTACAGTTCTTGCTTTTGAAAAATAGAATGTCTGCATTACAGTAAGAAGTATGCTTAATCATTATTTCCTTTGTTCTAAAAATGTTTAGATATATATACCGTACTTAGTGGTAAAAATTGTTTGTTCCACTTATGGCACAAAACACATTATAGATTATTACACTTATCGGTATAAGCTTATAATAAGTGCTTTCTGCCACACGTGAAACAAGTAGTTATCATTTTTGGCACAAATTTTTAAGATTAATTTTTTTTTTTTTTTTTTTTTTCATTTTTCCTGAACTCAGAGCTATTTAAAAGGTAACATGTGATTTTTTTCATGGAAATATAAAAAATCGTGCAGTGAAAGGTTAAATCATAAAACATCGACATCGAAAAAACATTGGCTGTTTTACAAAAACGTAATGTTTCTGTGACATTGACTTCGCAGCCATGGACTGAGATGTTAAGGCAATAGCATTCATACAGAAACTCGTTTTTTAACCTATTAATGCCTAGCGTCCCTTTGTAGGGACGGTCCAAAAAAGGGTCTGAATTTCTCCCAAATGAACATTTCAACGAAATAATAGTGTTCAATTAGTACCTTGGTATTGTTTCAATTCGTTATTAGCAGACTGCAGCACATAACCATTGTAAAGTGTGTTCTGTAGCAGTTTTAATGTGATCTTTTTAAAAAATGACATCGTTTACAATCTCAAGTAAAAAAAGCTAAGTTTTCAAAGTTATTCCCAGCTTCCCTGTTTATGTTAATTGCTGATTTTATTTCTTCTTATCTTATGTCTTTTTCGTAGGCAGAAGTAGGTAGAAGAAGATTTTAGTAAAAAAAAGTATGTACCCTCTGGGGTCTATCGTAACTTTTAAGGGACGATTTTTCTTTCCTTAATAAAAAAATTATTTTTTACATAATATTTTTTTAATTATTTTTCCTGCCCATTAAACACTGTTTGTAACCAGTATACAAAATATCTTTGAAAAAAAAAATGTCAGGCATTAATGCTTTTTTACTGATTCAGTTAGAAAGAGATTTTTTTTACATCAAAAATTCGCAAAAACACAAGATCGACTGCTGACCACACTTTGTGTATGTCGCCAGTCAGTTTGTCAGCTCAACCAAGTCGAGCGTGAAAACTGAGCCCCACTTTTGGTATCTGATGGATCCCGGAGGGAAACTAAAAGAAAAAAGACGACATTTCTGGGGGACAACAATGGCGTGGGGTGGAGCAAGCATAGGCCTACTTTAGCTGTATTGGATGAAGGAAAGAAGGCGGTACAAGACTGGGCTTCTCCCAGCCGCAGCAGAAACGTATTTTGCAAAATAAAAACTCTCGCTAATTTTACAGTAGTTAACTAAAATTGCTATTTTGCAGTAATAAACTGTAAAATTGCTTGTTTACAGTAATAAACTGTGAAATTGCTAGTTTCACAGTTTATCACTGTGCATTTTACAGTTTTATACTGGAACCTCTACTGCCAGTATTATGCTGTTGTTTTTACTGTATACTATAGCTGAGTTTTCGGTAATAAACTGTAAAACTGCTAGTTTTACAGTTTATTACTGTGCTTTTACAGTTTTAAACTTAAACCACTGCTGCCAGTATAAAACTGTAAAAATAACATTTTATTTTTTGCCGCACGTGAAACAAGGGCGCATACGTATTTAAGGGAGAAACTGAAGGGGCCCGGGCCTCTCCCAAAAAAAAAAAAATCTACTCATTTGGAAAAGGATTTAAATCTTTTCAAACTTAACTTAAAAAATCCACACAGTAATATTTAGCTTGGGCACCTCCCGTAATAAATTCCTATATAAGCTCCTGGCTTTTAGTACACTTGCTCCATCGTAGGTGGGTGTGACAAGCTTTTCAATCGTCGAAGAAAACTGAAGCATCTAATAGTAATTATGAAGCTTAGTAAAGTGAGTTAACAAATCAATCTTAAGCCCTAAGCAAGCATAGATTAGAGATTTATTTATGGGCCTTTGAAATTTTTCATTGAAATGTAGTACAAGTTTTCAAGACTTTCCTAGAATCACGTTCTCAGTTTAAAGGCGATTTATGCTTCGTGTGTGTGTGTGTGTGTGTGTGTGTGGATGATTTTATTCCGTTAATTTATCTTGAAATACACAAAAACCAATAATTTTTTTTCCAGAAATATTTTTTTTTTGGTAAATAGAAAAGTTTAAGAAATGCTAAAGTTGTCACGCTCAGATCTAATACATGCATGATGTCACAAAATCTTGCTACGAAAAACGCATAATAATCAAGACGACCCAGTCCATTCTCAATAACTTGACATCAAATACCACCAAAGTTAAGATCTCCAACACGCAAACACCAATAAATCATCATCCTCAAAACAATGAAATTCCTTTCAATCACTATTTATGTAAATCACCAAATAATTTACCTTTCGACAGATTTTTTTTTTTTTTCTTCTTCTACCAAATTACAAAGATCGAGCAACATGAGTTTAGTCACCACTGACGGGCAATCTTCAGCCAACCAACCAGTTCGTGCTGCACGAGATTAGGCCCAAAACAATAGCTTGTTTACTTCCCACACCCCCTGAAATGCCTCCCTTATAGCCCCAGGGCCGCGCATCATTAACCACTTGGTCTCGCCCAATCTGCTGGCTGCTCGTTAATTCCTCCAGAAAATGGTTGACCAGAGGAAAAGGAGGAGCAGGCATTGGCCTTGGTGGTAACAGGAAATGCGATCGGGACAGGAAATAAGGACGTCTTGCTAGGAAATAAAAGCTTTCCCTTTTTCTCTCACCGGATGTCCATCCATTCCATGGGAGAGCCTTGGCCCGACGATCCCCTCCATGTAATCGAACATGCACAACACGGAATGCTGACAAGTTTTGTAGAATAGCTTGGCACAAACTTAATTTCCGGAGATGCATGCATTTTTTAAAATGGGTGAATTTAACCGAATTTTTAGCCACTGATGTTTTGAAACAGGCTAAGTTTTCATATCGAGGTATAATACGCAGGGGCGGCATTTCAACATTTCGTTTGAGGGGGCGAGTTTGTTAAATATGAAGTACTTCAGTATGGAAAAAAATACATATTGGTTAAAAGAAAGATATCTGAAACTGGATTAAATATTAGGAAAATTGGAGACATTAAAACCATTTAAATTCTTATGACCAAACTTTAAAATTATTTTGTAATTAGTTATCACATAAAATGTCTTGATTAAATATTAGTTTTTAGCTTTTTGTCAAGTTTTAATCTGCAATGTTTGGAGTCAAGAAGAAAAGTTTCTTTCCATCGATTTTCAGTGTCTTGTGCTATTTCCCAAGAAAGTTGAAAATCCTTTCTTGTCCCGTTATATTTGTTTCAGAGCTTTTTTTTTCAGATTCCTCTCTTATTAGAAATCATCTTGAGAATATGTTTAAGGATGAGTTTTTTCAATTTTTGTTAAAAATTGATAAGCTTTTTTAGTTCCTCTTGCATGTGATCATTGATTTGTGTCATACACAAATTGAATTTACCCATTTTTTTAACATTTTGCGAAAAATATTTGGAGGTGCAACTGCCCCCTCTTGCCCCCTTATTTGCCGATCTGATAATACGGTAACCGTCGCTTAAACGAATCACGTTCAGGAGCGCCCGAATGGGAGGTCACTGTGACCTCTCAATAATTTCCGTATACGCACATTTTGCTGACGATTCGGCAATTTGAAGACAATATTGCAACATTAAGATTATTTGTTCTTTTTAGTTTTTAGAATTGTTTTTTAAAATGTGCCTAATGTTTTTTCTCACTAAATAATGTTATGCATGTACGACATGTGTGCAATGCTTGTATTTTATCATTCGGTAAAATTGGAACGTCATTCGGTAAATTGATAATTTTCCCCCTCCCAAAAATTTTAGTTCGAGGCTCCCTGATCACATTTGCTCTAAACAGTTTTTATTCAATAAAGCAGCTAATTCAATGAAGCTAGACCATAATGTCGTTTTGACATTTTGACTCATTAAAGCGGTTGATTCAACTAATCACTGATTCAGTTAACCGGCGCCCACTGTTCAACAAGTTGTGTGATACATTGAAGAGCAACTTGCAGCTATTGTGATGCACATACAGCGCTTAATTTCTACCGAAAGAAGAACTAGAGCCTTATAGATTTCAGGACTTATTTTAACGCGAAAATAGTTTGAATTCAATCCAAAATGTGAAAATTCACTTAAAATGAATAATAAGTGTGACAGAAACCCCGAACAAACCGACAAACCTCGTATCGAACATGCACAACACGGAATGCTGACAAGTATTGCAGAATAAGTCGGCACAAAAGTAATTTCCGGATGTGCATTTTTAAAATCTGTGAATCTTCACTCAGTGTGAATCTTCACTTCATGTTCTGGAATAGTCAAAATTTTCATATCGAAGCAAAATACAGTATGGCTGTGTTGTTTATATGAATCACGTTTTCTCCAATGATTCAATATAGCGGCTAATTTCTGAAGCTGGACATTGTTTTTTGTTGCTGGACATTTTTGATGTACTGACTCATTAAAGTGGTGGATTCTACTAACCACTGATTCAATAAACCGGCGCCCTCTATTCAACAAGCTGTGTGATACATCGAAGAGCAACTTCTTGGACTTAGAGCTTTGCACTACAAAAAAAGCTGTTATTTTTACTAGGGATGCACCGATAAGCAAATTGGCCGATTACCGATTACCGATTAATCAGCAGTTGATAATCGGCCGATTAATCGGCCAAGCGGATTAATGAATAAAATGGTTGTTTTCAATACTACCAATTTCACCGTTACAGTTTTTCTTCGTTTTTTTTTTGCAATTCTAACTTTTAAAATAGTTCCAAATTTTTTCTTCCATTTTCCTAATTTTCCCAAAATAATTTCAAAATTTTATCAAATTTCTCTGAACTAATTTTCATATTATTGTTAATAATATTGCAATAACACATTGCTAATTATGTGAACTTAGACATGAAAATTCAAAAAAAAAAAAAAAAAGAGGGGAGTGTGATGAGCAATCAATTTTTGAAGTTCTTTCAGTTTCAATTTTTCAATTATTAGTAGCTATGTAATTCAAGACTTTTATTCTTTGTGAAAACTGAAGATTATCTAAAAGCAAGGAGAAAAGTATCAACGCATGAGAAATGTTGCTACATTAACTATGTGTATTTTTATTCAAAATAGGAGAATTAATGTATTAAAAACTTTACATCAACGGTGAGGATTATTATTACTGTTAATAAAATTATTCATCATAATTTCTTAGTAAAGGTTTACTTTAAAAAATAATATTAAAAAAATATTTTTCCGCCGATTATTCGGCCCGATTTTGCTGGTTATTAATAATCGACAAAGTGACCGATTATGGCCGATTAATCGGTACTGCCGATTAATCGGTGCATTCCTAATTTTTACAGTTTTATACTGGCAGCAGAGGTTCCAGTTTAAAACTGTGAGTACAGTAATAAACTAAAACTAGCAACTTTACAGTTTATTATTGTAAAATTAGCAATTTTACCATAAAATTAGTTGTATTACACTGTAAAAACAACAGCATAACACTGCAGCAGAGGTTCCGGTTTAAAACTGCAAAATGCGCTGGAGCAAACTGTGAAGCTGGCAATTTTAATTTATTACTGTAAACTAGCAATTTTACATACTATTGTAAAATTTCTGTAAAATTAGCTGTATTATATATACTGTTAAAGCAATATCTATTTTTTATAGTGTGTGGTGCATATACAGGGCTTAATTTCTACCGAATGAAGAGCTAAAGCTTTATGGCCTTCGGGGTTTATTTTAATGCGAAAATAGTCTGAATTCCATCCAAAATGTGAAAATTCACATAATATTAAAAATAAGTGTGACAGAAACCCAGAACAAATCTCGAACAATCCCGATCCATCGAGCATGCACAACACAGAATACTGACAAGTTTTGAGGAATAGGCCAACACAAACTTAATTTCCGGACATGCATGCACTTTCGAAATGGGTGAATCTTCAGTCTGTAACGTTTTGAAATAGGCAAAACTTTTCATATTGAGGCACAATACAACATGCAGCGGTCTTATCTGTAATCTTTTCTGTCATAGTTAAAAAAAAGACCTAGTAGTCTTTAAAACATAATTAAAAACACTCTCCCCCCTGTAAATATTCAGTTCATTGAACGCCGAATTCAGCTCAGTATGAAACAACTGTTCAGTATAGAGCATAGACAAATTTTTAACACAGAAGAAAAAGCATAATTAACATATAGAATTCTCAAAAAAGCCTTGGAGGAACATCCAGAAAATTGAAAAATTTAGGGGAGTCTTCCTCGGGTCGACAAACTACATATAATTTTTGAATATCAAATTTGTTAAATCAGATAAAAAGTTACCATTGCAAAGACTAATGAAATACCGAAAAGGATTTTCGTTGCCCTCTGAAATTCAGAAAAAGCATTGGTAAAGGCTTTTTTCCTCGATAGCAAAACGACCACACGCATCACAAACGCGACCACCAGGGATGTCATTTAAATCCCGAGTGACAAACTGGACACTGGACTGGATACAATTATCTGCTGACAATTATCCTTGAGGGGACAAGTTACCCGAACACAATGTATGTGGAATTGTGCTTCCTACATGGTTTATTACTATCACCAGGTAACAGCACCTCAGGTAGTGGCATTAGTCAGGGTCTTTCATGGTGTTTTTACAGAAAACCAACCTTGCTGGTAGCTGTTCCCCATCCCTGCATTAAGTTTTTTTTTTCAGGGAGGGGTTTCTTGTTTATTTTTAGACCCACACAGATAGATAGACCAATATATATATAAAGAGTCGATAGACAGATATAAATTAATAGATATAAATTTATATAAACACATAATAATGGATAGATGTTCTGTGTTAGGTACAGATAGAGATATGTATATAAGAGAGGCATGTTGATAGATAGATAAATAGACAGACATGAATTCATATGAATGAATAGACAGATAGATTTCAATTTATAAATAAGTATTAACTGATAGATAAATGGATAAATATTAGATTTTAGGTATAGATAGAGAAGAGAAGTAATGTTAAAAGAGAAAATCGATAGACATGAATTTTTATATATAAATAGATTTGAATAGAAAGATAGATTTCATTCGATAAATAAAGAGATATAACTTGATAGAAAAATGGATAAATATTACATATTAGGTATAGATAGAGATAGATAAAAATTGATATAAACAGAGAAATGGGTATTCAAATAGATATAGATAGATCGATCGATAGATAGATATAGATAGATATAGAGAGATATATATATAAATAGATAAAAATAAAGCTATAAACCGATAGCTAAATGCATACATTTTATCTATCAGATGTAGAGTAGAAAATGAGATTGAAAAATAGACAGATAAAGTAATAGACAGAGGGATAGGTAGACAAATATAGATAGATAGGTTAAGATAGATAGACATACAGAGATGGATATAAGAGGATAGAACTGATAGATAAATAAAAAAAGGAGGTAGACACGTAGAAATTGCATTTTTAAAAAAAGAAATTCTTTGATTGGCGTTGCACAAAGAATTTGTAAATTTTCCAGTGTTCCGAAAGTCAGTAAAACAGTAATTGAAAACTGAGTCGGAATACAGTTTTTGTGAAAGGAGAATTTATTTTTTTTCATGCACCAATATTCATTCCATGACGTCCTGATGCAAAAGCTGGGGGTGGCGGGAATATCGGATCCAGCAGGGCAGAGAATATCACGTGACTACACGGCAACCGGAAAGCGATTTCAGTGTGGGCGTGGCTTAAAGGAAATAATAGCAGACAGCTTTCGAATCGCGTAGTGTGGATTTGAATATGGTCTAATACAAAATAATTCAAATATAATAAAGACGAAATTAAGCACAATTAAGAATGCCAGATGCAATGTTTTACGAAAACGAGTAGTATCTTTCACATGAAAATCCAAAATTGATTTTTCTCTGTCATCTGTATTATACTTATGATTTAAATCATATGCATTTGTATTAAAATCGTTTGCATTGAATGTTATGAAATTTTTTTTGGTGACATAATAAATGAAATTTTGTTTTGAAATTTTTAACAATATCAATTTCATGCTTACTAATATTCATAAGTATAGCTAATCAGTTACGAAAGTTTCTGAAGTCTTTTTTTTTTAAATATATATATATATATATATAAAATCGATTTAAATTTTAAAAAAAATCAGATTTAAATAAAAAAATCTGATTATTTAATTAAGCATTTTCTAATTTTTCAATAAAGTAAATAAAGAAGCATAAAAAAAATCAAGAAAATTTTATTATTTTCTAACAACTTATACACTAAAGGCTGTTCTCAAATAGCTACTAAGTAAATTAAAACTTTTAAATGTTAAATAAAAAATAATTGTTAGAAGTAATTGCAAAAAATGTTATAAAACTTAGTTAATATTCAGATAACCAGACATTGTCAGTATTTGGCCGAATAGTTAGTTTTTAGTATTCATATAAAACTGCTATTTGGTTCATCCTTAATGCTTATTCAAATACTTCATTCATGATTAGTAGTATTTCTTTCTTTCTTTTCAATTTTTTGAATCATAACGGTAAGTTCTTCCAGTAGTATTGCATTGAATGGTTAAAATCAAGATACATTCATGTCACATTTTATGCATTGGACATGGGCTCCACCCAATATAGGGAGGACAAGAGGGGCTCTAGCCCCCCCCCCCCCCATAGAAATAAGTACTTTCTTAATTTTACTACAATATTTTCGGCAAAAATATAAATATATTTCGTTTTCAGCCATTAGTGAGTAAGTTATTAAAAATGCCAAATTTCAATAACTTTAATTACTTCACTAAAATTACTTTCTATGGGAAAAATATCTGGCCAAACCTAGGGAGAAATACGTAATCCCCCCCCCCCCCGCTCAAAATTTCGCATAGTGGCACCGGAGGTACATTGTAGGAGAGTCAGAGGAGACATGATCCAGTTGTTTAATTTTTATCAAAATGAATGAAGTTTATCTATTGAATTTTTGTTTAGAAAGCAGAACAAGGGGACATTGTTTTAAGCTATTTAAATCTCAGGCTAACCTAGAGGTGAGGAAAAATTACTAATTTAGTAGGGTTGTGAGCACCTGGTACAACTTACCAGAGAAATTTACTAAGACCAGCCTAGCTGGGGATAGAGCCTGTAGCTGTTCGTCTTCTTTTGTATTTGTATATAATAATTTAAGAATTTATTATTTACTATTACTATTTTAAAACCTTTCCTACAAATTTGACTTTTATAATTATTATTCATTTATTATTCTAATAAGCATTAAGAACTAACTCCTCGCCTTGTCTTACGGGACGAAAAGAGGGCGTTGGGCAGGGCCAATGGGGCAGATTCCTTGGCTCTCAACCATGAAAAATTAAATAGCAATTTTTGTGTGTTGTAATTTAATGACTGCTTAATTTAGATTACTTAAGTGATTTCAAGTCACAAAAAAAAAAGGGTGCTTAATTTATCAGAGCATGCATTAAAATAATTATTTGTTGTTAAAGATTCAAAATTTTGAATCTTTAGCAACAAATAATTAAGTTCCACTGTTTATGTTTAGTACTTATTAATCCTTACATCCAAAATGCAGGATGTGAAAAAAATCAATGATTTTTTTGAAAAAATCAAAATAATCAGATTTTTTTATTTCAATCTGATTTTTTTTTAAATTTAAATCGATTTTTTATATTAAAAAAATTAAAAAAAAAAGACTTCAGAAACTGTCGTAACTGTTTAGCTATACTTATGAATATTAGTAAGCATAAAATTGATATTGTTAAAAATTTCAAAACAAAATTTCATTTATTATGTCACCAAAAAAATTTCATAACATTCAATGCAAACGATTTTAATACAAATGCATATGATTTAAATCATAAGTATAATACAGATGACATAGTAACACACTGAAAAACATAACAACAGGAGGAAATAAATAAATTGGACATTGCTACATGTCTTTTAATTAATATGCTCTTTTATTTATTTATTTTTACATTGAAAATATGATTTCTCGTAACTTTGAAAAACGTGTTAGCAGTTTCCAGCAAATTTCTCTTTTTCAACATTACTTAACTATCTTAAATTGAAAAGTGTTTTATGAGAAAAAAATCAAAAGATACACAACCATCTACCATCTTTTCGTGTATTGCCTTTTAACTTCCTTATCAATTTCAAAAAAAATAAATAATAATAATAATAATGCCGAATATAATTTAAAAGTCTCCATTGCCTAAAAATGTGAATAATTAGATTGAGTAAGGAGAGAAAAAATGAATAGATAGAAGTATTAAATAAGTGAGAGAAAACCATAAGGACAAAAATCAATTTTAGGAAGAAAAGTTATGCAAAAAACAGAAACTAAAACTAAGCAAAAAACAGAATTTATGAAAATCAAAAAATCAAGAAGATTTCTAAGCTTAAGTTGAAAAATGATTTAAATCAATGATTTAAAAAAAAAATCATTTGATTTAAATCAGTGGTTTAAATCAATTGATTTAAATCATTGACACCCTGCCTAAATGAATCAAGAAATGAAACCAAATTTGTAAGAAAAGCAGTCGAAAACTTTGTACAATTGATGAAGTTAAAAATGCAAGACAACGTGTCTACAAGTACAAATAAAAGGTTAAAAAAGAGTTAGAAAACTCTAGCAGATAGCTATTGGTTCACTTGACTGGTGTCAGTGAACCATCATCTTTTTGCACTGATGATGGGGCTTCATTCATAATAGCCCCCAAATAGCTATCTGCTAGAGTTTTTTTAACTCTTTTTTAACCTTTTATTTGTACTTGTAGACACCAAGGCCGTATCCAGAAAAAAATTTCGGGAGGGGTCCAGTTTTGCACATTGCCCAAACACACATACATGTTTGTGTGTGTTATGAGTCTCATTTCTAGCTGACCCCCTTTCCCCCAACGATGTTTGAAGTGTATGTATGTATGTTTTTTTTTTTTTTTATTTCTTTATTCTTATTATTTTCTTGAACTGACCTTTATTGGGGGGTAGGGGTATCAAGAGAGATATGCAATGAGAACTTTTTTAAGTGGGGAAGGATACCGTAATTTTAGGGGGTCCGGGGGTTTCTCCCCCGGGCAAATTTTTGAAAAAAAGTTTTAAAATTCTGCATTTTGGGCCCTTATATGGGGCAATTGGGACTTCAAAAACACGTTGGAAAAGTAGGCAAACAACAATCTCATAAATTTTCTGCAGTCCTTTGCAAATTAAGATTAATCAAAGCATAAAAAAAAGTTTAGCTTAACAAACGATTAACATTAAGCGACAGAGGGGAAGGACAAGGGAGGAGAAAAGATTAACACATTATCCCTTGCTTACATCGGTTTTCACTATAGTTACATAGTAGTTTTTGATGAGTTCCCCAACTCATCGACAGACACAGCACTTAGTAACATAAAATAACCAAAAACATAAAACACATACAATTCTTCAAAAGATATAGTGCAGAGATTTAAAAAATAATTAACGAGAGAGTAACATTCTGGCCATTTAGTTAATTCATAGTTTAATTATTTGATAAGAAATAGGATTGAAACACTTTAAAGTAGTTTCAAAAAGGTATTTAATGATTTTCAAGGAGTTTCAAAAGGGTATTTAATGATTTTCAAAGACTCTAGGACAGTTAAGCATTTCCTTTGCACTTTCCAGTCTCTGACGTTTTAATAGTTGATTGGACTGTCTTACGAAATTGTTAAAACTTTGAAAGACACATCTTTTAAAGATTAAAAATAGATATTAAAAAATACTTTTACGACAATTTCTTTTTCAATCACTAGTACTGCAGAAAACGAAGAAGAATACAGGTAGGGTAATATTTTTTCTCGTGCTTAACATATTAATTAAGGAATCAATTACAAAGTAACTTCTAAAATACTGAATTGGGTATTTTATGAATAGTCAGAAATGAAACATGTGAGTTAAAAAAAAATATTTTTGAAAATATGCTACAAAAAATGCTGGAATATGATTTTTGCATTACACGGAATATTTTTTTAATCAAGGAGCCGAGTTTCGCGCAATGTCCACCTCCCCTCCCCCCCCCCCATTTATGTTAGAAACTTTAAAGTTCAAGGTTTACAGTTACATTTAACAAAGTTTTCAAGGATTTGTAAATGGACTTGTTTTAAAGTAGCTTTTGTCTATAAGATTGGTGAGCGTCCAACAAAGCAGAGCGTCCGTGAACGTATCTGTTTTTGTGTGGTCTTGTTGATTGAAGACATGTTTAGCTATTAAAATTCCTCGAGGGTTACTAATGCTTATAAATGGAGACCAACAAAGTACCCTCTTAATTGAATCAAGGCGGTGAGAAGCAATTTCAGCCTAGTCGAAAACTAGGGGCCCGGCGATTAGGAGGTAAAAATCTGAGTGGTGTAAGTTTTACAAGTGTTATAGGGGGGGGGGGGGCGCCGATCAAACCGACAAGTAGCTTGCCTTGAGCCTGAATTGATTTGGGAAATAGAGCTGGAAGTGCTAATGAGAGTCTTGTTTTCAAGTATGTTTTGTAGCTAATGAGAATTTGAATTGTCTTTATTTTTTTTTTTTTTGTACTTTTTCAAATTTTTACCCGTTTTAATAGTTCAAAGAAAAAAAAAACTTTTTTTTTTGCTTTTTTTAATTCAAAAAAAAGGAAAACTTTTTTTTCTGTTTTACATCATAAAACATTTCGGGTTTCGGGGGGGGGGCCCGGGCCCGTCGGGCCCCCCTCTGGATACGGCCTTGGTAGACACGTTGTCTTGCATTTTTAACTTCATAAAACCAAATTGTTATTCCATAATGTATTCGATAAAAAAAAAAGTACACAAGTCGAGAAAAGCTTGTCTTTTTTTTCTTTTCTTTTTTTTTTTTTAATATAATTTTTGATTTTCAATGTAGTTCAACTTTATTTTCCTTTATTTATTTATTTTTTTAAATCCTGGTGTGGTGATGAATTTTATTCATTAAATTTTTTTTAAGCAAATTAGAATTTAACTTCTCTATTACACAAAAGATTTTTTTCGAGTCAAACAAAACGATTGAAAATGAGCAAAATAAACCGGAATTAAAATTCTGAAACAAAATTAAGTTGCGAAAAAGAAGAGAAAAATCAATTTTGGATTTTCATGTGAAAGATACTCTCGTTTTCGTAAAACATTGCATCTGGCATTCTTAATTGTGCTTAATTTCGTCTTTATTATATTTGAATTATTTTGTATTAGACCATATTCAAATCCACACTACGCGATTCGAAAGCTGTCTGCTATTATTTCCTTTAAGCCACGCCCACACTGAAATCGTTTTCCGGTTGCCGTGTAGTCACGTGATATTCTCTGCCCTGCTGGATCCGATATTCCCGCGACCAAAGCTGGGTGTGTTACAGGAAACTGGTTAAAACTTTTGGAGGAAATGTTTTTTATACCGCGCCATCTAGTGTTTAAATTAGTAAACAAACTACAATTAGAGTTGTTCGAAATGAAAATTATTTATTAAGTATCAAATAAGATATATATTTTTAAATTTTGTTTTACATGTTACACATGAATTAATTGTTGAAAAACATTTACCACTGATTGAAAACCTTTGCTGAAAATTTGAATATACTTCCCGTAAATTAGGTTTTTACCTTTAATATCTTATTAATATTTTTAAAAGCTTTGTTTTACTTTTGACTTTTATTTTGTTTTCAATTATTTTATATATAATTTTCACTACGTTTAGCTTTCATTCGTATTTTGATTCCATTCATTAGTATTTACTAGTATGTGGGCTTTTAAGAACTGATATTGAATTAGAATAAATAAATAAATAAACAAATAAGATGAATGTTTAAAAAAAAAATAAAAAAAACTCAAATAAATAAATAAATAAATAAAAATAAAATAAAATAAATAAATAAATAAAAATCACCCAGCTTCCAACCTTTGGCACTCATTTAAATTTTGAAGCCTTTTTGGAAACGGAGAAGAAATTTGCACTCTTCATTATTATGACTGGTGATTTTTCTTTAAAATTAGGTTATGCAAGACGAATCCATTAAAAAATCATAAATAAATAAATAAGATGATGTAATAAGGATAAGGAATTATGAAAAATTTGCACCCGTACTCTTAGCACAACGATTACTTTTATACAGTGTACGCCGTTCTGGTATTTCTGGTTAATATATTTAATACTATTATTAATACTAAAGGCTAAACTACATTACATGTTGATGTATTATAAGTGCTTCAATTGTGTTTGTGTATTTGACTCTGAATAAAATATAAAATTGTGTTCGTGGCAAATATAAAAGTGTCATTCCATAGAATTGTCAACCTCAGCCGAAGAAAAAAAAAATCCCGAAGTAAAGAAAAGTATTTGAAAAAAAAAAAAAAAAATAAATAAAAATAAATTAATTAATAAAAATCATGCAACATAAGAAGTTTTAAAAAATAGAAAACGTATTTTAATTATCACTGAGATTAGCCATAATAAACAGTTTGTAGTGTGTTTACTGCTTGCTATTCGATGGTTACGTTAGTCACGTTACGTGAATCACACTCCATCTTGAGTAAAAGTGACACTTAAGACTAAAAATAATTAAGATTTAATAAATGTGCTTTAGGTTTTTAAGAGCCAACTTTACACATTTTTCAAATATATCATTCCATTTTTAACACTTGCTTAACTTTGAGAAATTTTTGCCTCACAACATGAGCATTCATTCTCAGGGTTGCAAAAATGTTACGTTAGTCACGCTGCTATTTTGGTTGAAAAAAATCTCCTGTCAATAATTTTGATTTAAATTCTTAGCAGAAATGATACATGGATACCATGTACTGTCTGTTTGCGTATTGTGCGCCTGCGTGCCACGGACGCTTCCATCTGAAAAAGGGGAGATAGTTTAGGATGCGCACTACCCGATGCCTTCAGCTTTTGTTCGCTTACTACTAGGGATCCACCGATAAGCAAATTAGCCGATTACCGATTACCGCTTAATCGGCTGTTGATAATCGACCGATTAATCGGCCGAGCAGATTAATGATAAGTATAATTGTTTTTCTACTACCAATTTTGCCATCACTGTTTTTTGTCTCTTATACAATTCCAAGTTTAGAAATAGTAAGTAATTTGTTTCTGGGAGAAGATTTTTTTCCATTTTCCTAGTTTTCACTAAATAATTTCAATATTTTATCAACTTTCTTAGAACCAATTTTCATATTAGTGTCAATAATATTATTAACACATTGTTAGCTTTGTTTTTTGAAAATAAAAATTTTTTAAAAAAGGAGGGGTGGGGAGTGTGTGGTGAACACTCTAATTTAGGAGTACTTTTAATTCATATATTTTAGTATTCAGTAGCAATTCAATTCAATACTTTTATTCTTTGAAAATTAGAGGTTAGCTGAAAGCACTGTGATAAGGAGAAAACTATCGCCACATGAAAAATGTTGCATCATTGTCTATGTATATTTATTAAAAATAGGAGAATTCATTTAAAAAGAACTGTGAGGATTATTATTACTGTTAATAAAATTATTCATCAAAGTTTCCTAGGGAAAGTATACTTTAAAGAATAATGTCTGAAAAATATTTTTCAGCCGATTAATCGGCCCAATTTTGCCGATTATGTCCGATTAATCGGTACTGCCGATTAATCGGTGCATCCCTACTTACTACTTCCTCGTTGCTTTTCCCCTCTATTTCGAGAAAGTCCGAAGAGACTTGACGCATGCGCAGATGCGGTCGCACGAAAAAATTTTAGCCAGCACATTTTAAATCCACCAGTATAACTAAAAAGTATTTTTTATCCTTTAAGTTACAAGTAAAAACAGCTACAAAATCAGCTCTGAATGTTACGTTAGTCACTATGGAATGACCTAAAAGTAATATTTTTAATACTATTATTAATACTAAAGGCTAAACTACGTTACATGTTGATAGATTATAAGTGCTTGTAAACTTAGCGGATATTCAGTATTTTTGAAAATCATAGGGAAATCAGAGTATCATGAAATATTTTGATTAACTCTAAAAGTGCGTTTTTCAGTTTTTTTAAACTATATTTTTAAATTATTTTTCAGTCGATCGTTAATTGAACTCAAAGCAGTTTTATATTTGAAAGTAAGGAGCAGCTGTCTCCACAATTTTCAAGAGAAAGAAATTTTCGTTTTAAATATTTTGTATTAGATTATTTTTGAATAAAGGCGCAGTCTACATTTGCCTTATGCTTTTATTCAAAGAATGCATTTTCACTTTAATAATAATGGCAACATTCAGTTAGTGAAGACAGATAATGTTAATATTTAGGCACTTCAGAAAACAAAGGAAATAAAATTATTATTTCATGATTTAGTGCTAAAGTAGGGAGGAATCTTAATTAGTTGACAAGCTTGATTAATAAGAAAATTATGTCCCTTTCTAAAGTAAACATTGTTGAAGAATGTAATATCGTTACATTTAATGCATCAAAAAATGAAATATTGAAGATTGAGCAAACGAAAGTCTTACTTCGAAAACTGGTATCGAAAGGTTTTACTGTAGCCGTTAATAATGGCAGAATTACAGCTAAAGCTTTAGCTAAATCAGAGATATTTGTTTTGCTGTGTCCTAGGAGTAATTTTGATGATATTGAATTAAATCTGCTCTGTAAGTATATCAAACAGGGTGGAAAACTGTTGGTGACATCTACAGAAGGAAAAACAATATCAAATATTAATGTTTTCTTAAAAGAATATGGCATAGAATTCAGATCTGATGCTGTGATTGGAATGGTTAGAAACTCCAATTACGTCCATCCCAAAGAAGTATTAATTACAGATGGTGTTGTTAATGAATCCATTTCTAAAATGAATTTTCAGTTGAAATACTGTGAGAAGTCTAAGTCACATTTGCTTGAAAACGAAAAGACTTTTCCAATACTGTATCCTTATGGTTGCACGATTAATGTCGACAAACCAGCAATGGTTCTTGCATCCACAGGCATTTCTACATATCCTGTGAGTAGACCTTCATGTGGTTTTTACCAGAATTCAAGCAATGGAAGAATATTAGCTTTTGGATCATCGAATTTCTTTGCTGATAAATACATACGTAAAGAGCTGAACTCAAAAATGGTGGATTCATTTTTGCAACTGCTTTACGGCGAAAAAATTGAACTGAGTATTGCAGACGTCCAATACCCTGATATCGCTGATTATGCCCTAATGCCATGTATTGAGAAAATGTCTGACATACCTTATTCTTGTCTTACTGACAGTGAAGAGTCCTCGACTGAAATTGATTCGTTGTTTAATCGCAAGCTTCACCAAATGGACACGAAATATTTACCAGAAGTGTTATCAGCTTATAAAGCTTTAAATATGCCAAAAGGAGCTTTGAAAATTATAAAACCGAAGTTTGAGGTTCCGCTACCTCCGCTCCAACCTGCATACATTCCACCACGATGCAGGAGTATCCCTAATCCTCATTTGGAGTTGATGGATCTAGATGAATTTTTGACCAATCCATGCACGAAATTAGCGCAGTTGACGAATAAATGTTCGGACATGGACTCGGAATATTACGTTTCAGAAGCTGCGGAAATATTAAACGTAATGGTGTATTGCGATGGGAAAAAGAAAACCAAAAGTATTTTAGAGTTTGTGCTTCGGAAAACAATAGAACTCAAAATGTACCGATATTAAACTTATTTGGTTCTTATGAAGATAACTATGTTCAGGGTTTTGGTTTTTGAGAACTTTCTTTCCATTAGTGTGCAAGTATTACTATTATACTCGGGGGCGTAATTATAACATGGAACATTTGGCGCTATGATTTTTTTTTCTGGTATTGATCCGTTAGACGAGAGCAAGTGAAAAATCAAAAATCGCCAATGTCGCTAAGTGAAACAAATGACAAAGCTGTCAACGAAACAAAAGTACGCTCAATGGTAAACAAATATCTTTGTAAAAAATTTGGCGGAATTCTACATATATTTAGCGATACATTATTTGACGATTTTTCGCTTGCTCCCGGCTGACGGATAAGTAGCTTTTTTTTTGTCCAACGAATCAAAGCTAAAGCATTTATTAGCGTGTTAAATGTTGATTTAATGTCTGTCGATGAAATTGTAACTTAAATATATTAACAAAAACATATCATTAAACAGGACTCAAATTTTCATAAAAATGGAAAAAGATAAACCAAAAAATAAATAAAGCCGTTAAAATGGAAAATATTTCGCCAAAAAAGTTATCTAAGTCATAAAAGTAGTATGGGGACGATCATAATAAGCCCTCCTTTAAAGCCTCTTACACGTCTTATTCCATCTTCATCGCATTTTCCATCTTTTTCTTGCAGTTGATTTCAGATCTGCAGTAATTTAGTAACTAGAAATCATAATAAGCCTCTTTTAAAGCCTTTTACAAGCGAGATTGGATCAAAAATTTATAAAGGTAAATAACATTAATTTCAAGAAATAAAATATTTCTTACCTTTATCTTGCGCCTTGGTAGATCTAATTCTGTTAAAGTATAACGCTTTAGGCTCTGCATGGTGAATACTCTTAATTATTTCCTTCTTAAGTAGTTCCATCTTCATCGACTTTCCATCTTTTCCTTACAGTTGATTTCAGACCTGCAGTAGTTTAGTAACTGCCGAATGATTTAAATAAACAATTCAGCAGCTAAAAAGTACTGCAGGCGCTCTCCACGCCTCGCCTTTATTAACTACAAACATAGTGCAAACACGCACAAACATAGTCATTATTACAAATGTTTTTTACAAATATAATTGTTACAAAAAATCATCCAATAGAAATAAGAAAATTGCAAATAAATGTCAAATAAAAATAAAAATGTAAAACAGTTTTATATAAATCACAAATGATTGTTCTGGAAATAACATTAATTTTCTGAGCAATAACCTCCTAAATCTATATCTATTAATTCTTTATAACTCATGTCTCTTCGTATGGTT
>JAXGGA010018350.1:0-22261 GCA_038373865.1 Uloborus plumipes
TCCCCCCCCCCCCCACCGAGCCTCAGCTGACATTCACGAGGCTTCATAGTTCGATTTTCTGCTGCGTTTTACTAATTATCACTTGAGAGGAACTTGGTCATATATATCTGTTACTGGCTCTCGGACTATAACGATACGACACATAACTAATTTTCCCAGTACGTGTAATAATTAGGTTGATAGACTGATCTCATGCAGCCGCAAATATACACGAAGTTATTTCTGAAAAAGAATGTAGAATACGATGATTATAATAAGAGTTAAACAACAATTTTCTCGTTACTTACAATTATCTTTTTTATGTACAGAAAATAGAAGAAAATCAAAGTCTAAAATAAACAAATAAACGTCTTTCTAAATGTCAATTAATAATCGGAAGCTAATTTTTAGTTTTCTGAAGAGAAAATAGAAAAAAAAAAACCTTGCAAATTTATATATCTCCAAATTCCAATTATTGCACGGAAGTGATTTTCACATCGCATTTCATTTCCTAGGGTGAATGCTTTTATAGGGAAAGACAAACAAATTAAGGCATTTTAGATTGCTTCAGCTTTTTTTTTCTTTGAAGTGAAATTATAAGGATCGAGAAAATAATCTAATGGCGACATTGATTCATAACAAAATAGTATTTAAAAATAATAAAAAATATCATTACTTTTCAAACCTTCAAAATGAATCAAATCTGAAATGAAAGATTTGATTAGCAAAAGCAGGTTATTTTTAATCTCTAGTGAAAAAGCAGAAAATATCACAATTGAAATTTGTTATCCGAAATCTTATGTCCTTGAACTTTTGATTTGAAGTGAATTGAATCAATGTGTGCAAAATACACAGAATATCTAGATATATATTTTTTGAATTTCTCAGCATTTCATGACTTTAAAAGAAATTGAACTTCACTTTGCGAACTTTTAGCCTAGAGGAGTGGAAGCATCAATAAATTACATCTTTTTGAATCTTCAATAGAAATCGAGGAATTTAAATTACTCTGATTTTCACGAAACTGATATATTAAGTTTTACATTTTCAGAGAAGTGAATTTAAAGAGATATCCCTAGCAGCATCATCTCATCGGCCGATGATCGGCCATTCATCAAAACCCGATGAAATTCTCATCGGCCGATGATCCAATATGTCTCATCGGCCGAGCAGAATCCGAGCAGCAAAATCCGATGAGAATACGATGAGATTTGGAGCAATTTACGAGCAGAAAAGTCCCGTGCCGAGGAATTTCATCGGGAAACTTGATCGGAAGGATATCGTTTTCCGATGGAATATAGCTCATCTTATTTTCACCGGGAAAGTTGATCGGAAGGATATCGCTTTCCGATGAAAAGTAGCTCATCGAAAACCGTGCTCGGATACTGATCGAAACGATGTCATCGTGCGTTACATGATCAGTTTACGAGGAGTTTGTTGATCGGCCGAGCAAAATCCGATGAGTTGATGCTACTTGGGATGGCAGTAGCTAGCAGTAAGAAGTTGATGATCTGTGCTACCTGGAGCTATTTTAGTTATGTTTCTCTTTCCAAGTTGAAGTAGTTTTTTAAGATTCTATGCATGAATCAAAAATTATACTTTGAGAAAATACGTGTGATGCTTTTAATTTTATTTGTCAGATTCATTTGTTAATTTCTGCACTGTCCTAAAATACGGTTCATCTTTCACTTGACTTGTGTCACGGATGTCTTAACAGAAGCCCAAACAAAAAAGTTATATGCCCCGACTGATTAACGGGCTGTCTGTCCCCACTAACGACTCAACAGGGTATTATTCACCCCTCATTAGATATAAGTATATAATTTCTTTAAATTCCAATTGCAGCACAAAAGAGATTTTTACAGCTTATTTCATTTCCTAACGTGAATGCTTTAAAACAGAAGGAAAAACACATTTAAGGCATTTTAGATTGCTTGAGCTTTTTTCTCTGAAGTAAAATTGTAAAGAGTATGAAAGTAATATTACTGAGAAATGAATTCAAAAGAAAAAAGTATTCAAAAATAATAAAAAAATACAATTGCTTTAGAAAGCTTCAAAATGAATCAAATCTCAAATGAAACGCCTGGTTAGCAAAAACATGTTGTTTTTGTATCTCTAGTGAAAAATCAGAATGTATCAAAAGGTCGCAGAATTGAAATTTGTTATTCGAAATTTTATGTCCTTTAACTTTCGATTTAAAGTGAATTGAATCAATCTGTGCTAAATACACAGAACCACTACAGAAGTTTTTGGAATTTCTCTGCATTTCATGCCCTTTTTTAAAAGACATTTGAATTTCAATTTGCAAACTTATAGCCTAGAGGAGAGGAAGCATTAATGCATCAAATCCTTTTGAATCTTTAATAGAAATCGAGGAATTTAAATTACTATGATTTTCATAAAACTGACATTAAGTTTTACATTTACAGAGAAGTGAGTTTAAAGAGGTATGGCGGTAGTAAGCAATAAGAAGTTGATGATCTTTGCTACCTGGAGCTATTTTAATTAAGTTTCTCTTTCCAAGTTGAAGTAGTTTTTTAGGATCCTACACACAAAAAATAGTGAATTTAAAATGATACTGTGCGGAAAAATGTGTGACGCTTTTAATTTTGTTTATCAAATTCATTCGTTAATTTCTGTATACCCTAAAATGAGGTTCATCTTTCATTGGATTTGTGTTAAGACGGATGTCGTAACAGAAGCCTAAAGAAAAAAGTTATATGCATGACATGATTAACGGGCTGTCCCTCACTAACGACTCAACAGGGTAATATTCTCTTCACTAGAGATAAGTGTATAAAACTTGTTTGGAAAATTGCATCCAAAGTTTATAATGTACAACCAAAGATGCAATGGTTACGGTAAGTTTTTGAAACAAAATAGTTCTAAAAGCCGTAAGAAGAAAACAAAATCATGTAAACCTCATTTTCTTAACCCATTAATGCCTAGCGTCCTTTTTTAGGGACGGTCCAAAAAAGGGTCTGAATTTCCCAAAAATGAACATTTCAACCAAATAATAGTATTCAATTAGTACCTTGGAATTGTTTCAATTCGTAACTAACATTTTGCAGCACATAACTATTGTAAAGTGTGTGAGGTAGTAGTGTTAATATGACCTTTATAAAAAATTACATCGTTTACAATCTCAAGAAAAAAAGCTAAGTTTTCAAAGTTATTCCCTGCTTCTCAGTTTATGTTAATGGCTGATTTTATTTCTTCTTATAAAATGTCTTTTTAAATATTATATCGTAGGCAGGAAAAAAAATTGTAAAAAAATTACCCTCTGGGGCCTATCGTAACTTTTAAGGGACAATTTTTCTTTCCTTATTAAAACAATTATTTTTTACATTTTATTATTTTTCCTGTCCATTAAACACTGTTTGTAACCAGTATACAAAATATCTTTAGAAAAAAAAGTCTGGCATTAATGGGTTAATTTAAAGTTCGCTTAAACTGCTATTATGTTACTCATGTAATGATTTTTGCATTTATTTAGCTAACTTCTACAACTTTTCTCAATTTTAACGAGTTTTATAATGTCAGTTCAAGTGGAGCATATATCCTGGTGAAGTGAGGCGCATTGCCTGATTTCCAGAGTAATAAGCCTCAAATTGATGGTTTTACTTTTTAATAATAAACAAATTCGTATTTGTTAGTGCTGATCGATTTAACACAGATCGATCACACTACATTAAGAGAAGTGTTAGCCATTATTTTCCATTTTCTATTAACATAGCAGTCTTCCTGCTTAGGTGGGGCATTGTACCCCGTCTTAACCTACTATTTTTATGCATATATTTTTGTGATAAATTTAACCTCCAATGCCTCAAAAAAATATAAAATACTATTACTTCCCAACCAAGAGACAAAATCGTTCAGATTCGTTTATATCTACGAAAGTCTGAATAAGTAAGTGATGCCTGCAGTGATACTAACATTCAAATCGGCGGCTTGAGTTGAGAAATATATTTTGCTTATCTGACCTTCTAATTTCAAGTTCAAGATAGCAACGCATAGCACTTTATCCACTGAATTACAATGCTGAATTGCAGCTTAAAATCTAGTACATTCTTTGGTTAAAATTAATTATGGGGAAATTGTATGCTCCATACTGCTTCTCCAATTGCTATTTACAGATAAAGTTTTGTAACTTTGTCCTAGTTAGAGGATTTTAAAATTAACGATTTACATGTCCGTATTTGAATAAAGGATTTTCAGTTAGCTCTACGTGAATTTGATGTAAGATTTGTTCGTAAAGCTTTTCAATGTTAACAATGCTTCATTGTAAGTCCGACAGACGTTCAATTTTCTTAATTTATCAAATTAAAGAAAACGTTTGAGTTCAATGGTGTAAAAGGGTTGCGGAGTCGGAGTTGAACTTGCACATCGGGACAAAAGAAAAAACTTACAAGCAAGCTTTTAACGTAACTTTACTGAAAACAATTAAAACAAAAAGAGAAAGAGCAACAAATAATAACTAAAGTAGGCGTTTACTAATAGATAAATTTATTTGGTGTCAAAACGGTGATTTTAGCAACAATGCAGAGGCATAAATTCTTATTGAAAGTTTCACGTGTGGGCCGCACGTCTTTCATATGAAAGGGCAAGTGGGTAAAGGTGATATGTGACAATTTTGGAAAAGCATACTTTTAACCATATATGGAGGTGAAAATGTAATAAATTTATTTTTGAAAGCTTTTTCTAGAAATTAAGAAAAAATTGTCACATATGACGTTTATTTACTTGCTTCTTCAATTGTGTTTGTTAGTTAACATCATTGAACACACACTAATTTGAAATTGTGTGAAACGCAAAGTTCAACTGTTACATATATCACCTTTATCCACTTGCCGCTTCATATATCCTATTCCTGCCGAAACCATTTAATTAGAAAGTTCAAGGTTTTGTGCAGTTTAGCAAAGGCCTATGACTCCAGAATAGACCATGCAGTGTAATCCACGGGATTCGAATGTAGCAAGTAGGTGTTTACTCTATAGATGATACTTGTCAAGAAAATACGCCCTGAACCAATCTTGTCTGGTTATCCTTGTTAGCTGGTGCGGAGTCTTGTTGAAACGTCCAACCACTCTGCCGATGTGCTTAGTGGCCTACGGACACACAACTTCTAAAACACCCTTCTAGTACACTTTTTAATTTATTTTAACGCCTTCATCCATCAAAAACCAGATTGTTTTCCTGCTTGTGTGAGTTCCACCCCAGACTAAAAGAGGCTTTAGATTTTAGCTGTGTTCATTATCTGCCAAGGTACTTGGAGCGTCAGCAAACCAAATCCTCGTTAGGATTTTGCTTTTTTGGTACCTATTCCTTCTTGGCCTTCATCGCTTTTGGCAACTATTTAGCTGTTTGAACAGTAAAGAGCTTCCCACGAATGAAAATGAGCCTCTCCTAGAGTGAACTGTCTCAAATGTATTTGGCATCTTTGAATGAAGCAAGAGTTTGTTTTCTTGAGTGAAAAGCTCAACTTTTTGGAACTCGAAGAGCTTATATTCGAGCTATATTTTTGATATTAATCGAACTGATTGGTCTCTTATTCCCGTTTCACAAGGAACCTCTTTCATGGATTTGACGAAACATTTCTGCAAGCAAACTGTCGTTCTCTTAGCTTATACATTTTTGAAATAGTAAAACTTTAGCTTGACATGGTAAAAAAAAAAAAAGGAATGTAAACAGAAACGGCAAGTTGCATAGTACGCAGTAAACACATTCTGCAAACGAACTGTCGCTTAACAACTTTAAAATAGTACCGTTTTCATTAGATAATGTAAGAAAGTCCCCCCCCCCTACAAAAAAGACTATAGCTGACCACGGGATGGTAACTGGAAGCAAGAGCGGAGTGCTTCATTTTGTAATAAGTAGGATCAGCCAGAAAAGTAATTTTTATTTACTTAGTTCATTAAAGATGCTATTGTCTGCATGATCTCGCCAATCCTACCTATTGCAAAATGAAACGGTCCATTTCCACTTCCAGTTCACCCGCCATCTTTCCGTGTCTAGGCATTAGGACATGCATTATAATTTTTTTGAAATAAACTGGTAGACAAAAGAAACGAGCACGCTCGTAAAAAATCAATTAGTTTAAAACGTTAATTTTATGATGCAAACTTTGTTCTAGCTCTTGTTGTCATGCCCTAATTTTGGGATACAGCAATCGGAGTGGGGAGTCGAAGCTTTAAAATTCTTTTATTAAAAATTGTTGATACTTTTCTACCGATTCTACTACTATTTTGGGGAAAAAGAATACAAGTGGATTCGAATGTTTTAATGCAGGGGTGTCCAACATTTTTCACTCTAGGGTCATATAGTAAATTTTTGGAGGCCAGACAAGCTAACAATATTTAAACAATTAGCGCTAGCTCTCCCCCTCCCTATACATTTTTTTTTTTTTAAGTAATGCTCAGTAGCAATTTTTCTGGGCTGTTATTTAAATTGCTATACTTCCTTATAAGTTTTTGTTGCTAGCTAAATTAAAATACATTTTTTGTGTTTGTTAAAAATAAAATCTGGAAAAAGGCAATACTCGTGAATGAAATACTTAGAAAATTACACAAGGAGTAGCAAAAGTATTGGTATGCATTTGGGACTTAATAGCAATAAGGGCTCTTGCGTTTTTGATGATAATTGTTCAAAACATGGAGGTAGGTTGCGTAATCTAATGTTTTTCTAAATTTATTTGAATTATTAATTTAAACCCCACCGGTCACTACCGTACCTACCCTGATGAGGATTTAACCGGATGTGGTAATTGGGACGAAAGGAAAAACGAACGAACGACCAAGCGCCCACTGGGATACCTCCATAAACTAACCATTACAATGTCCAGTGTTGGTTATGATAATGTAAAGATATGAGATGTCTCCAAAACAGCTAAACAGCAGCTCATCCTAATCTTGTTGTCATAAAAGGCACGTTTGAAAGGTCACCGAGACATCAAATGTTGACAGTTGCCACTACATAAGTATGTTCTCATGCGGAAGAAAGTTTTTAGATGGATGCAACACACTAGTTGGGGCAAAACTAACCTGGTTGCTTACGAATGACACAATTAGGACCTTCGTAGCTTTCACAATGCTGGGAAGTTAGCTTTGCTCGACTTGTTGTATTGTATTGAAAAGATATATTTTTATATCATACAATAAGTATTTTTGGACAGGATTATAATTAAAATGTTTCTATTTATCTCCGTTTTTTTAATCTAAGTTATACAGGGTGACAAGAAATAACTTGGACGAAGTTTCAATCCAAGAATCTGTAAATACCACTGAAATTTTAATGATATTGTGATAGAAACCTGATCCCAGAAAGCTACTAAAAAGGTGTAAGTAAGTTGGGTAGGATAGCCATTATGGTTCGCAAACGATCTGCCATACTTTAATTACCTAAGCAAGAAACGAAAAAATGTGAAATTGTTCAACGATTAAAAGTGGCTAAGCACGCGGTTTTCTACATAATTAAAAGGTTAAAAAACACTCGAACATGATGGTAACAGGTCAGGAATAAGAAGAAAATGCGCAGTTGTCACATCTAGCGACCGGAAAGTGGTCAAAAGGCGAGTTTAACGAAATCCTAGGATTTCAATGAGAAAGGTTGATAGAGGGATGAAAATCAATATAGAAACCACTCGTTTGATGGTAATAGTTGAGCTTAGTCTTCTCCCTTACAAAATGAAAGACGCCCAAAAGCTGGAAGCAAAGAACAAACGCGCAAGACTTCAAAAGAGGAAAGAACTGTTAACGTGGGCCGCAGATGATCGATGGAAAACGTTGCTCTTCACAAATGAAAAACTGTTTCTCAATTGAACAAACTCAAAATAGCCATAATGATAGAGTTTGGTCAGCAGAAGTATCTGGAACTTCTTGCATTGTTGGCGGCTTCAATAACCCCATCTGCAATGGTTTGGGATGGGATATTTGCTAATGTGGAAACACCACTTGTTTTTGTTGATCAACGTATAAAAAATAATCAGCAAACATACCGCAAACCCATTTTAGAATACGCTGTCTTACCTTGATCGTAAAAGTTATTTGAAAACCAAAGATGATCCTTCCAACAGGATTTTTCACCTGCATACAGAGCTAAAGACACTAAAGATTGATACAAAAAACATTTTACGAACTTCATTGGAGCTCAAGAATGGTCCCCGTATTCCCCAGATTTGAACTCACGGATTATTATGTTTGGTTTGTCTTGGAGACAAGGGTCTGTACTAAATCTTATAAAGCTTTGGCATCCCTACAAAAATCCTTATGGAAAGAAAGGGGTAAAATATCAATGAGTGAGTTGCGGCCCGTAGCCGAAAATTTTGTGACACGTCTAAAGCTCTGTATTAATACTAACGGTAGCTAATTTTAAAACGATTAAATATATTAGACATAATAATGTATTCATACTTATTTTGAAGTTTGGTTGCAATATTTTCATTAGCAACAAAGTTACAATGTACGATGTGTGTCCTAGTTATTTCTTCTCACCCTGTATTTCAGCTCTTTATCTTTCACAACTTATCTTTATTAAAAAGCACCCAATTTTAAAGCCAAAAACCTCTTCGTCAGACAAAAATTACCAATTACGACAGTAAAAACACTATGCCAGTGGAATAAATTAAAAAAGCTAGTTCTTCTGTTCTGCAGTACTAAAATATTTTTAATTTATGAGAATGCATCTCAGAGAACTTTAATTGAAAATAGTCTCTTTAGTGCCTCAGAAATTTGTTCAATGTAGCCATTTCATCTTGGATTTTCAGGATAACTTTGATTCCAATTAAAAAAGAGCATCATGTAGGTATGTTTTTCAAAAAATAAATAAAAAAAAAACTTCTGTAAAAGTGAGATTAAAAAATGAGCAAAATAATATTTTGACATTTAATTAGAAAAACAACGTCTTCCAAAACATGAATTAAAAAAATAATATATGGATTCAAGAAATATCTCTATCGTTCGAGGTAAATGCCTTTTTAGAACATTAACACTTTTTTTAGTTATTACACATCTGCTGCAGTGGCTAATTAAAGTAGTTATGCTTTAAGAACTTTGAAATATTCTTTTAACATATTAAACGCTATAATACATTAAATAATCTGTTCTAATACGATTTTTTAAAATCATAGTTATGCAAATTGTACCACTTTGAAATATTTTGTTTTAGTTTATGCGGCAAAGCGAGAAACGTTTTAAGGCGTAAGCTAAATATGAAAAGAAATAGCACTTAAAGGTAATTTGAATTAATGATAGAAATAAAAGAATTACGGTTTCAGCTTTCATGTTTCGCTGTTAAACCAGTTAGAGACTTAATGATTTTTTTAATAACACTTAAAACTTTCTCCGTAAGAAATTTACCGGCCTTTTTTTTTAAATTGTATTTATGCATTTGGGGAGAAGAGGCTTTAGAAGAATTCAAAAATCCTTTACTTGTGCTAAATGTACGTGTACTGCCCAGAAGTGAATTTTATTGAGATAAAATAAAGAAATATCTTGCTCCCTTATGTTAGTTTGTGTTGTGTAAACGTCGCTGTTTTGTTACATTCTGTATCAATGAGAGTCTGATTTGGTTTACAGTTGGGAAAACAACTTCTGAAATTATTTCTACAAAAAATATACTGCTTGTGAAAACAAGGCTGCGATATCTTTATTGAAGTTCCGTACCTCCTTCAATTAGAGCGATTTTTTTTCTTCAAAAGAATTCTGTTTTATTTCATTCCAAGTTATGAATTCATTTTATTTATACAGTTTAGCTCAACGTTGATGAATTAACCTTATGACTGCACTTTACGATTGGAATATTCTTCTTATAGCTCTTCCCAGTTTTACAACTGAGTTACCAAGGTTTTTATTTCAAGCCTCGCTCAAGTGAAACACGTAACGGTGAAGGAAGGATTATTTCTGCAAGAGGAGGTTGTTACCATATTCAGGGCAATTTTTAGTCATCGCAAGCAGTGTGTTTGTGCTCTTACGAGCTTCTAAGCAACTTTTACTACTTTGTAAATCCAAAAACAATGTTTTTTTTTTGCGAACTGAATGACAAAGAGCATTTTTTAAGAGTTTATATGGAGGCGAAAGTGCTTTTTTCTGCTTGTGTAGAAATGTAGAAGGTAAGCAATTTTACTTCAGTTTTATCTTTCGCGTCATTTCTTTAATACTTCCAGATACAAGCTATTTCAAAGCCAGATATCCCGTTTTTACCCTATCTTCTGAATTTTTGGATGGTTTTTTATTTTACAATGGGTTTCATGGGGCTAATCGTGTTTTTATCACTTTTTTATGATTCATTTTTATTATTTTTTTAACATGCAAAAGAACCATGCAATATGATAATATGAACAAAATGGACTTACGATTATTCATTTTCAAAATGTCGTACTGAAGTAAATAAAACGTCATGAATATTCTGTTGCATAATGAAAGAGAGTCTGCGGAGGTGGAGCACTGGGAATCCACTTTGTGGCACTCTCCGGGTCCAATCTAAAAAAGGAAAAACAACAGCAGCTCAGATCAAAAATAAAAATACATAGCAATTCGCCATTTCTCGAGAGGAAGAGGCACGTTATTTCGACTGATACAAAGATACCTTGCAATGACTGTACTACTGAAATGAGGAGGATGACCAACACCACATGAAATCTCCTCTCTTCTTATGCACTCGTTGAGTAATGCACTTTAGCCCTTCAGGGACTCATTTAAATAAATTAAAAATTTTATCATGAAAATGGGAAATAAATAAAGGTATCCACGTATTGGAACTTACCATACCTCCACAATAGTAATGTAAAGCCAGTTATAACAACAATTTGTAACTATACTTTTTCTTACATCAGACAACATTCCATTACCTCGAAACTTATGTGGTAAAATGTCGAATGGCTCGTTACCTGTAGTCATTAAAGTTTGAAATCGTAACTTTATCTATAGTGAACCCGTAGCTAACTGAATTTCGGGTTTATTGGAATCAGTTCAGTAAATACAAATACAATTACAAGGTTTCGTTTCCAAAGTCCTTATTGCGAAGTACGAGGGCTGTCTGAAAAGTTTCCGATCTTGATATGAAAAGGGCAAAACTTATGAAACAAAGAAAGATGTTCTTATTAAGGAGTCTTTTGGAAACTTGGAACCGTAGTTTTGGCTATTTTTAGTTCAAATTGTGTGCGTGACAACCATACTAGTGAGTTGCTCCAACAGTTTTTTTGAAAATTTAAAAAATCGAATATCAAGCTCTGATTCGACACTTGTTTTAAAGAAGAAATACGCCTGCACAAATTAAAAAGGAGTTGGACTCTGTGTATGGGGACTCTGCACCATCGTCTACAACAGTCAAATTTTAGGTAGCGGAATTTAAACGTGACCGTACCAGCTAGAGTGTTCATGAACGCTCAGGTCGACCTAAAACTGCTACCACTGATGAACACATTGCTAAAGCTCATCAAATGATGCTGGATCACGCAGATTGAAGGTGAGCTAGATAGAAGAAACTATGAATATCTCTAAGGAATGCGCATGCCACATTTTAAATGAGAAATTAAGCACGCGGAAGCTGGCTGCACTTTGACTGCCGCATTTTCTCAATTTGACCAGAAACGTGTCCGAATGAACATTTGCAGCGCAATTCTGGCACAATGAACCAGAGTTTTTCTGACGACTTATCACTGTGGATGAAACCTGGATTCATCAGCACACTCCAAAAACAAAAATGCAATCAAAACAATTGACTGCAAAGTGAGAACAGCTCCAAAAAAGGCCAAAACAGCTCCTTCTATAGGAAAAGTGATGCCGACCGTTTTCTGGGATAGCCATGGAGAAATACTCAGTGACTACCTTAAAATGGGAAAAGCCGTAACAGGAGCATACTATTATACTCTCCTTGACAAATTAAAGAAGGAAGTAGAAGAAAAACAGCCGCATTTGAAAAAGAAAAAAGTTCTTTTTCATCAAGAAAATGCTCCTGCTCACACATCAGTGGCTTCAATGGCCAAAACTCACGAGTTAAAGCTCGAAATCGTTGAACACCCACCCTACTCACCAGACCTGGCCCCAAGCGACCCTTTCTTGGTCCCTAAGCTGAAAGAAGCACTCGGAGGACAAAGGTTTTCTTCAAATGAGGAGGTCATAAACTTTGTCAACAGCTTTTTTGAGGACACATTTTCATCACTACTTTTGGATGGGTTAAAAGGATGGGAGCATTAGTGGGTGACGTGTGTGCACTTACAAGGAGACTATATCAAAAAATAACAGCCAGTTTGGATGATAAAAATATTTGATCTATGTTAGGTCGGAAACTTTTCAGACAGCCCTCGTAAGAGCAAATCACTAAGAATTTCATTTCACAACCCAATGTGCCCCACAGCTGCCACAATTTATGGTTTTACCGGGGTGGTGCCCTGAAGCGCGCTTTGGTTTTTGATCCAGACCAGAAGCCGAGAAAACACCTGATCCAGTTCCCACAAAGGTATCGGTTCCCTTAAAGCACTTTGTGACCACGACCCTTATTTAACGTGGTCCAGTCACTCTTATTGTCAACGGTGGAATTTTGATCAGCTAGGATTGAAACCCGACACCCTTTGGTTACGAGTCCGACGCCGTACTCAACCAAAACCACTTAGCAAAGAGTGACAAGAATGAGGATTTCACGTAATTATTAACAAATCTGTTCATATTTCGTTTACTAAGCGAAAGCAGGAAAACGAAAATGATTTAAATGTCGTTTAGATCGGATGTTTTAAAGTATTTTCCGGTAAGAAATTTCGAAGAAACGAAGAGGCGAATCTTTAAAACTATTTCCGGAATGTTTTGAACATTTCACAAAAGAAGAAAAAGAAGCTTGTATACTCTATTTATCGTTCTCAGAACGACATTTAGCGCTTAGTCATTGTAACATACTACAGCGTAACTCGAGGTAAAAATGTCTGGCTAAAACATTTAAAGATCGTGATTCAACTCGGAAGTTTATTGCAGTAACCACACTATTATTGACAAGAACTGGAGTGTGGAAAAGAAATAAATTGGGTGGAGTCTAGAGTGGTGAACACTACTGGATAAACTTGTCATCATAGTAGTTTTCAAACTTATAAAAATAGGAAACTAATTACCTTTATTTTTATACTTCGAAGTTAAATTAATTCTCAGTAAAGTTAAAGCTTTTAACTCTCCTTTAATAAAGAGTGTTGAAGAATTGTTAGATGCCATTGTATTATGAAAAAGCAAATAAGGGATACATTCTTATGATTTGCTGTTAACCAACTTAATTAAAGTTTTATAAGAAAAATCAAGTTTGGAATAATAAAAAATTTGCAGAATTTAGCATGGAACAAGTTTAAACAATTCATTGGGTATTCATTCGTAACATTTTATCTAAAAATTGGAATGTTTTATTTATAAAAGACATTTCTATTATGTATTTTCTTCATACTCTTCGCAACTGGTACTACAGCTTCTGAAGAGAACAAATTGAACGAAAATAATAATAATGGATATAACTTGAGAGAAGAAAAGGGATAAAGCTAAAGCATTATATTTTACTCTACGCTCTCCCTTTCTAGGATTTAATGCGTCATATTTGTTCTATTTTCGTAGGTTTTTCGTAGGTAGAGTGTTTTGGTCTAGAAAAATTTGTATTGTGCTTTCCTAGGCTGTCAAGAGTCATGTCTATTATTTCTAGCAATAAATTCTATATATTTCTCTGAAACGGTTTTCTATTTTTGCCTGTACCTTCACATAAACAGCTTGAATGCTATTGAGTTGAAAGTTATTAAATTGTTTTAACTACTTATTTTTTAAATTCATTTCAAAAACATTTAACCTGATAGTTTTTCCTTCCGTTATTTGACGATAATTAAAAACGAATGTTATACCTTTTCAGCAGAATTTAATATCTTAATTACAAATTTTGAGCATATACCATGAAGTTTAGTTTAAATATGAATTAAGTAGTATGTGTGGAATAGAATTGCAGAAATTAGAGTTTATCTAAAATTTTTATATTTTTCATGGTTTAAAGAGCATAGCTTTTCTTTTTCTTTCTTTCGGTGATCAACGTCAAAATTTTGTAAAAATGTATAATGCTTTGTGTTAAAAAAAATCTGAGAATATAGTTCTTATTTTAACTATTACTAATATTATCATTATTGTTTCCTGTAGTAAAGACCAGTTACTGTAGTATTGAATGGATCAATAACAAAAGTAGTTCAAAAGTAATTTCATACAAAAAATCCAGAAAAAATATTCTAGTTTCTAAGAAGTTTTATTTTTCGTTTGCAATAACCACCCAGTATTCTTTATTGACACATTTAGGAACTACTTTTTTCCCTTCCACAATCAAAATTCCATTCTCTCACGATTATTTTAATGAATTCTAACCTGCAGTTTTGAAGTTAACGCCTTTTAAAAATTGGTACTTTAAGTACGGTCACCGTTTATGCTTCACTCTTTTGCCTTTCCTTATCACGAGCGATTACTTATGTTAACCATTTTCTGTTACAATATTTCTTGAAAACTATCTGTCTCTAATTACATTGATTGTTGGTTATCGTTTGAAAATTTATTTCTCATTATTTCGACACTACTAGGGCTAGTCCTGGTTAGTGTTTATAGAACACGGAAAGCATTTTGTTTTCTTATTTTGCATAATTTTTCAGATCGAGATACTTTGCACTTATTCCTTTTATGTGCTTACAAGTAAAACAAATCTATAGAGGGAGTAAACTTTAAAATATAAAAAAAGACATTTTTAATTATTTGAGCTTGTTATGAGAAATATTGTATTTACTTGTTTCTTGTTAGTTTACACAGAACTAATTGTTTGTTGCATTTACACCAAAAAGTTGTATTTGTCTCATTGCATTTGTTTGCTTTTTGTTGGTTTGCACAGAAGTTCATTGTTTGTTGCATTTGCATCAAAAAGTTTTATTTATCTCATTGCATGTATTTGCTTCTTGAGAGTTTACATAAAAGTAATTGTTTGTTGCATTTACACCAAAAAGTTGTATTTGTCTCATTGCATTCATTTGCTTCTTGTTAGTTTACACAGAAGTTTATTGTTTGTTGCATTTACATGAAAAGTTGTATTTATCTCACTGCATCTCTTTTATTAACAAAATCTAAAAAACTATATTAAATCTCATACATTTAAATGCTGTAAATTTTTGAAAAAACTTTCTATTTTTATACTCATTAGCATCATCTCGTGGCGCGTTCTTTTAAAAATTCAAATCAAGACTTTTTCCTTTTTCTGGTACACTGTTCTGTTATGACGAAGTAGTAAAAATATTCATTAAAGTAATTGAGAAAAGATTTTGCTTTTGAACCAATAATTGGAAAAACTGGTAGTATTCCAGTCAATAAATCAAATAAGGAGATTCTTCTTGTTACACCTAATTACGTAATTTGTAATTTTAAACCCAAGGCAAAGCGAAAAAGGTATATGTTTGCATAATATATATTTTTTTTTAAATTCATTGCAACTATACATCGTATGTTAAAATTATAAAAATAAATCAAAAATGAATAATTTTAAAAATTTACTTCATTTTTAAATAATTACAGGAGCTAATTATGGTTTCTATATTCTAATCATTACTGTTCCAGAGTATTTTCTTAGTTGCTGAGGTGTACATACAGTACGGACGTAAAATAATAATTTATTAGTTATTAATGGTCTGTGTAAGAAATAAGACCGTATTTGGATTTTTTCAAAGCTAACAATCAATATTGCTCATTATTTCTTTTTACAGTCTTTCTTTAAAATTACTTTAAACGCACTGTTTTGAATTGTTATTGAATGAAAAATATTTTTACACGGGTATTTTATTACATCTAGTAAAGTAATAGCAATTTTCAGTTCCATATCCTACGGAAATTTTGGGTTATGTGTAGAAACATAAACTTTAAACACGTCCCATGTATAGTTAATCCAATTTATATTAACTGAATAGAGAATTGAACATGCAATGAGTTACCGCCCATAATCCAGGGCTAAGGCAGGACTGAAGCAAATGCACCCACAGCTCGATCATAGCATCCTAAGACTGCGGTTTCGTCCTTATTGTGGACTCCTTAGTTAGAAATAGCCAATGATGGAGCTGGAGGCAAAGATCCTCTTATTGTAGCTAAGAAAATTGTAGCTACTGGTAAGATAAATTCACTTTATCTACCAGTTTGTTAGAGAATTGAATGTTCAATCAGTATTTTGCATTTTCAGTGTTTATAAAAAATATTTAAATTTATTATTATTAGAGCCACAGATAATCTGTTTTCATGTAATAATCATTGCATAAAATCTTATTTTTCCGCTTTAGATGTTAATTAAAAGCTCCGCAAATAACAACAACGAACGGTCAAATCGCAGTTTCATACGTTGACTTTTTCTGCTAACTAGTTCTTTTGTCCATTAAAAACTTCACCAACCATTATTATTGTCACCAAATATGGATTGCTGTCTATTGACGTACCATTTTAATACAATAAGCAATTTTTGCAATAAGAAGTACGACATGGAATAATATAGCCATCGTTTGGCGCAGTACAGCCTAATAAGGCTCTTGCGCCAATAAACTCAATACAACCAACCAACCAACCAACTAATATATCAAATGAAGTTCACTATAAAATATTTTCCAATGCGAATCTTAAAATAGAAGTAATTAAGTGAATGGAGGGAAGCAAAGCTAATAATTGCTGCAGTTTTTAACTAAAGAGACAAAGAGAGAGAGAGAGAGAGAAAGAGAAAAAAAAATAGAACATCGAGGCAGCAAAAATATTTTCTTCTTATTTGCGAACTTGTATTAAAGCAAACGTTTAAAAGAAGAAATTCAAATTTTGCTTGAAAAAATAGTTTAAAATTAAAAATGCGTAATAAAAGTTAACTTGTTTAAGATTTTCATTTCAGTTTTTAGTAAGACAACGATCGTTTTTGATATCATTTAAAGTTTTTTTTTTCCAATTTTGAGGCTCTCAAATATTTATAATAAATTAATATATATTATATTAATAATTAAAAAATCCCGGAAAAACATGTAGTAAAGAAAACATTCCTTACTTCAACATTTAGTATGAAAAAAAATGGAATGTAATACACATTCTTTTAGGCAATCATACCAGTTTGTCTTCACATTTTGCTTCCTCAAGTTACAATATATATATATATATATATATATATATATATACAGTGGCGGATCCAGAAAAAAATCTACAGGAGGGGCACAAAATCACAGTTTAATTTTTTACTAATTATAAAAATTATTGTTAAAAACAAACAACTGTCGTATACTTATGTATCATCGTATTTTCCTTACCTTTCGGTTCCTGGTAATAATGGCATTCCATCAAGCAGTCATGGTATAGTATGGCTCTGGCAGTAGAAGGTGTCCTTTGAAAGTGTTTATTTATTTGCGGATACCTTGCATTAGGGGAACGTTATTGGTTTGAGTTAGAATACGTACACAACATTATTTCATTCAGCAAAGTGCTTATAAATGAATAAAAAAGAACTCCCCCCAGAACACGAGAAAACATCACTGAAGAACTATCTACTTTCCCATAACGGTTAAAACATAACAATATTATAGCTAAAGTGCTTTGGATGACAACTTTTTTGATGAGTCTAAATTCGGAAGAATTCACAGACATGGCGCTATATCCTTCAGACAAGTATCAAAATATATTTTATCGTTTGAAGAAATGTAGCTGTACTGTCTGTTTGCGCATTGTGCGCCTGGCAGCCACGAACGCTTCCATTTGAAAAAGGGGAGATAGGTTTAGGATGCGCACTTCCCGATGCCTTCAGCTTTTGTTCGCTTGCTACTTCCTCGTTGCATTTCCCCCTATTTCGAGAAAGTCTGAAGAGACTTGGCGCGTGCGAAGATGCTGCGTAGGTCGCACGAAAAAATTTTAGACAGTAATAAAAATGTATTAACTGAGTAGTTTTACCCTTTGATTTACGTTTAAGGAATAAAAAACTAAATGTCTGTAATAGCCAAGTGTAATGAGAACGCAAAAACATACTGCCACACAACCGCTTGTTACGTCTCCCCCCCCCCTTTTTTTTTTTTGCAAATACAAGGTAAGCAAAAATACGTCAAAGCAGAGTGCCTTTGCTTTCAAACGATCCGACGCCATGGAATGCGTTTGGGACATTCGAAAGTTCGGAAGATCAATAAAAAAAAGAAAAAAAAAGAGACCGACACATTTTTCTCACAACCGGAAAAGTGGCAAGAGTAATATTCAAAATGAAACTATTTCTTCATTACTAACAGTAAATCAAAGCTTAAAAGCAATTGTGACAGTTGCATTTTTATTGCTATTTATCAAATAGGTATCTGTCACGGTATTAATATTTGTTTTTCTTTTACGATTCCATTGCCAAAACAACTGTTAATAAATATTTAAAAAAATGCATAACACATGCATCGAATCGCCTTCGATAATTTGATCGATGTTTCTTGTTTCAGTTACAGTATGGGTTTTAGGCTCTTCTAGAATATATGACAGGGGGGGCACGTGCCCCCGTGCCCCTCCCGCTGGATTCGCCACTGTATATATATATATATATATATATATATATATATATATATATATTATATATATATATATATATATATATATATATATATATATATATATATATATATATATATATATTAAGAATATTTCTGAGAGGTATATTATTCCATTCAAACCTTTCTTGAGTTTCCTGACGTTCACCGTAAGAAAAATGTTATCGCCTGCTTAAGTCACCTGGAAGGATTTCAATAAAAATCCCGCCACCAGACACTTCGAAGATTCCAGCCTTCACTATATTTTAAACTGACGGATGAAGTCTGCCACATTCTTTTAGACTTCCGACGCTACATTAGACATACTGGCATTTATATTGCATCGCACGATTCATCTATGTTGAACTATTAGTAACTTTTTAAAGGTAGTTTAAAGTATAGCAAAAAGTGAACCGTTCATTATTTTATAGTAAAGGAAGGCATGTTTAACTATTCTATTCACCATAATAGACACTTGCGGCTACATTTTAAATGCTTTTCCTTGAAGGATTTTGAAGGGCAATACACATGGTTTTAAAATTAAGAAAAGCGTTAATGCAAAAATTGTTGACACTTTTTCCCCCTTTTATTTACAATGATCAGTTTTTCTCTGGACAATTATTGGCTCAAAAAAAAAAAAATAAATAAAAATAAAAATAAAGGTTTCTGTAACATGCCACACAAAAAAAGTGCAATTGCATCTACTTTAAGCCGTTGGTCTCTTAAGGAACATGTAAGATCTACCTAACCAACTATAAGTGCACAAAATTGTTTTTTTTTTTTTATTACAGTCAAAGTTAAAAAAAGACAAGTTGCATAAAATACAGTAGAGTAAAGCTTTCGTATTATTGTAATGATTTGCTTAAAATGTAACTTTTTTTAAAAATATTGCCCTTCGGGTTTCCACAAAAGTATAGGAGGAGTTAAAGCATTTACCACTATGGAACTCAAATACAATAACCATTACTAGCAATAATGAATTGTGCATTAAAGGGCGATTAATTTAAAAAAAATAAAAGAACACAATGGGAGACGTAAATCAAAACAAACTATAAACTGTTAATGGATAAAATATATAACTATCTTTTACAGTGATAAAAAAATATTTTGGGTAAGACGCTCCTGAAATCAAGTTTCAAATAATAGTAATAATGATAATTTCATTACTTATGATCAAATATGAAAAGTGTACCAATTCACCCTATTTTACGATACCTCAATTTTTTTTCAAAAGTTAACAGTCACAAAAACTCAAAGATACTCAAGAAGTACTATGATAAATTCAACAAAAAAGCGTATAGAACTATGTGTGTGTTTTTAAATAAAGAAATGACTGTTAATCTTTTAGAGGAACATTATTACAGCTCTAAGTATTGTAATTAGAATAAGATTTAAATTGACTCAATAAATAAAGAGTGAAGTGAAGTATCAAATATTGTGTTATCAAAAATATGTTCCGAAAAAATATATTTTAAGAAAATGACGAAATTTTCGACCGCAAATGTTAATATTAGTAATTATTATAAGTAAAAGAACTTCAAAAAAACTTGCTGCCGTATTAAAACGGTTTCAATTTATTAAGAATTAGGATATAAAATCCCTTTTTTAAATAGTGAGACTAGGTATTGTCCATAGTGTAATAGAAAAGGTAATAACTGCAAAAGAAAATTTTATTTCGTTTATACTTTGTTTAAAAAATTTCTAAATATTTATTTTAACCATAATTCAAGCTATATAGAAAAAAAGTGGTGTGCTCTTCCCTATTTATGAAACACATTCTGCTATTCGCTAGAATGAAGTTCAATACTATTATATTATCTTCCATTTCTTTCTGAAATTGTACTTAAACATGAATAATATCGCTTAACATCATATATTACAGTAATAGCGGCAAGTGACATATCTCAGGAATATAGATATGACATTCGCTGTTTTTGATTAAAAATTACTTGTCCTTTGGGTCATTCCATGTCAAGTGTCCCAAATTTCGAGAAAATCCCCACTCGACCACCTCCGATTTTGATGAAAATTTTTTTGGATGTACATATAAGACTTGCATGAAATCATACCAAATTATAGCTCTATAAGCCTTATGGTTTAGCCAAAAAAAATTATTGAAAAAAGGCCTCTTTTTCGTGTCTTGAAAAAAATGACCAGATCGTCAAGTTTGTGCTTTTATTGCTCGCGATCTAAGACGATTATCAGGCTCAAATATGGTGATTATGATCACTGTTTAGGGTAGAATAGCCTACTTGTGTAACAAAAGCTCCATACACTGTAGATTTTTTGCAATTTGTTTCCAAAGTTGGTAAAAATCGTATTTTGTTAAATTTTGATCATACGTTATCAGCTTGTATCTGCTGAGAGAATGACTTTCTGAAGCTAATGCTTTCCTAGTTTGTAGCCTGATAGTTCGTCCGAAAAGTGTGCAAGTGGCATCTCGATAGCTTAAATAATTGCTGAATTATGCTAGTTGAAATTCCAGTTAATTTTTTTTTTCTCAATTTTATCTCAATTTCAAAGAGCAATATCTCAAAAGGGTCATCTTGGATTTCAATTTTCTTTACATCATTGGAAAGAACACACTTTTCTTAACTAAAAAACGTTATTTTTATTTTTGAGACAAACTAGTTTCAAGGGAAATTGCAGGTCAAAAATGTGTACATTATTCAACGTGAAATCAAGGAAAAAAAGACTAAGACCTCAAAAGTTGATGTCAATTTGTTCTATTAAAATTTACAGGAGCTATTGTACTTATGTTCTGATAAAAAAACACCTTTTTTAGATGTTTTTGAACTTTAGTTTTTGTGTGCGCATCGGTAAAAATTCAAGAAATGGCAAAAAATAAAGTTTCGTTTTTAACAAAAAAAAATTATCTTCCTATCGCTGCTATAAGAGCTTGATTCTTTTCCTATGTGTTATTTTTAAGCTCTTGAAACAGAATTTCGGGTGATGTGTCACTTAGCAAGGTGTCGTTAATATTTTAAATTCATAAAACGCATCGTTTCCTTTTTTAAAAAAAATAGAAATAAAAATAATTTATAAATTTGATAAATAATAAATAAAACAGTTAATATGGTGTGTACGTGATAAAAAATATGTATAATAGGACTCCAGAGCCATTTTTCTAAAATGCGATAACGAAAGTTTTCGATAGAGTTGAATATTGCAATTATTTCCACCGTGTAAATAAATGATAACAATAGTAATTGAAAATATGATAAGTATTAATTAAAAATCCATTCATTATACTGCCGAGGATGTGTCTAGATATTCAGCCTGTGATTGCAATTTGCCCGTGAACAAAATTGATGAAAAATGGGAAAATGCTTTTTATGACCTTAAAATATTAATGACCTACAACCTTTCCAAGTGACATATCATCCGAAATTCTGTTTCAAGAGCTTAAGAATAACGCATAGGAAAAGACTCAAGCTCTTATAGCAGCGATAAGAAGATAATTAATTTTGTTAAAAACGAAACTTTATTTTTTGCCATTTCTTGAGTTTTTATGGATGCGCACACAAAAACTAAAGTTCAAAAACATCTAAAAAAGGTTTTTTATCAGAACATAGGTACAATATCTCCTGTAAATTTTAATAGAACAAATTGACATCAACTTTTGAGGTTTTTGTCTTTTTTTCCTTGATTTCACGTTGAATAACGTACACATTTTTGACCTGCAATATCCCTTGAAACAAGTTTGTCTCAAAAATAAAAATAACGTTTTTTAGTTAAGAAAAGTGTGTT
>JAXGGA010018351.1:0-22258 GCA_038373865.1 Uloborus plumipes
ACTCGGATTTTCTTTTAATTTGGCACTCATGTTGATCATATAGACGCATGGAAAAGTCCAAATTTTTAGGTTCCTGCTCCACTTATTTTCTGAGATACATGCCCTCAAAGTTTGTCCGCCACGTCAAAATACTAAAAAAGTGATGTTTTTTAATCATTTTTTATAAAAAATTGTACTCATGCAATATAAAAGTGTTAGATATCTATGGAAACTAGTTACTCCAGGCATTCAGAAAAAAAATACTAGAATGTTCATAATGAAAATTCCTAAGGTACAGGGCTCTTTGAAGTTGTCATCACAAAAACTCGATTTTGCCGATTTTGCTAAAATTGAGGAATTTATTCCAAAAAAGGAAGACATAACCAAAGGTTTACTCACTTTCTGGTAGTGTACAGATGTTTACTATAAATGGTTACACAATGCATAATTTGGGTTTCTCACTCCTTCTTGGAAATATTTAAGCTTAAAGATAAGCCATAAGGCAAAAACATGCGTTTTTGGCCATCTTGGCAGCCATTTTTCTCATAAAGGGGGAGCAGTAGAAACTTTAATTTTTTTTTAAACAAGCCACTGATATGTTAGCTATTCACAGGAAAAGAGTTTACTTTTGGTTATTTCTTCCATTAAGAGATATCCTGCTGACAGTATATACATGTTTTTCGCGACGACCATATGCTTTTGGACCTCTCATGGACTTAAAATTAATTAAACCAACAAATAACGATATATTTATTAATAGCTGTATTATCTAAACAATATGTCATGAAATTTAATTTCAATCATTGAACAATAAATTAGATAACTGATGAAAACAAGAAATAGTATTTCTCTGATACCTGAGCATTATGCATTCATAATTATAAAGCACTAAATACTTCTGAGAATTAATTACATAAAGGACTCAATATTTATATTATAAGCAATACCCGATCTTGTGATTGGGATATTCCTGTTTTTTATTGCAGAATTTCTTGAATATCACATGAATATCAGGAAAATAAATGAGGTTTTTTCGTTTGATGTAGGATATTTTATAACAATTTTTATTTGATGGGCTACTAACTGAGCATGGTGATAAAGAGCTATTAATTTCAGCATCGAATTCCATTTTACCTTATTAACAGTTAAATATTTACAAAATAATATTTAGCCATGCTTGAAGAATTAAAATTAGTGCAACTAATTTATTCCCATACTGATCTTTACAAAACTGAAATGTGTTGAGCACTGATAAGAACTGACAAAAATAAGTTTACTCACTAAAATACTAGTTCACAGATACTATAAAGCGTACATTCTATTTTCTACAAAATAATACTGCAACAAAGAACAAGGGTATCCTCCTGTTTATAGCATCAATCAGGAACATCCCAATCATAAGATTGGGTATGTGCTTATGAGATAAATATTCGAAGCTCCTTTATTTTAATTGATTTTTCAAGAAATTCTTTAGTACTTACCCTTTATAACCTTGTTCTTCGTTGCAGTATATTTTGTAGAAAATAGAATGTATGCTTTCATCAGAATCTGATGAACTGCAGTATTTTAATGAGTCAAACTTCATTCATTGTCAGTTCTTATCAGTGCTCAAAACATGTCAGTTTTTGGTAAAGATTCAGTATGGGGAATAACATAAGTTGCACTAAATTTTAATTCTTCAAGCACGGTCTTTATATTAAATTAATTATTCAATCATTTGTAAACTATTTAACTGTTAATAAGGTAAAATGGAATTCGATACTGAAAATTAATAGCTTTCTACTGCTCACCTTATGAGCAAAAATGGCTAGCCAAATGGCAAAAACGCATTTTTTCCTATAGCTTATCTTTAAGCTCAAATATTTCCAAGAAGAATGAGAAACCCAATAATTATTGCTGTACAATTTATAGTAAACATTGTACACTACCAAAAGTGAGACAAACTTTGGTTATGTCTTCGTTTTGTGAATAAATTCCTCAATTTTAGCAAAATGCAAAAAGTTTTTGTGATGCAATTAAAGTGCCTGTACCTTAGCAATTTCAATAACTATATTTTATCTGCCTATCTGGCCTTGAATTTTAAGTATTTTGCTGTATTTCTCACCTATATGGCAAAAACGAAATGATAAAAGTATAACATCTCTCATTTGAAGTTACGAAAGATCGGCACTAAACTTTATTATTTGAAATAAATAGTCAGTTAATAAGTGAATGACCTTGGCAATCGTACGATGATCTTTAAGTGTACAACTGTACATAGCGCTTGCGCACCGCACGTGCTCTTCCTGGAAGCCCAATGTTTACGTTCACTTATTTTGTTACTATCAAGGGCAATTCCACGAAAAGTGGTCCTAACACACCAAAATTTTTTCCCCCCATAATACAAAAACAAACCTTATTTTTTGACAAAAAAATATCTACTCTTTTCGATTCCAGCATCAATTTTAAGATAAAATTTTTCTTTTCTCATATTTTAGCCTTGTTTAATAACATTGAGACAAATTTTAAAAAAAATTCATTATTAGTGAAAAAATGTCAGATAATTTTTTTCATCTAATAATCAATTTTTTTTTGGAAAAACTATCAAATATCATGAACGTAGATCCTTTAGTATGATTATATCTCATATTTTTTGTAATAAAGTGTTTCATAAGTTTTTAACCCCTCAAAATATGCAGGTTACTTTTTTTTGGTCACACACGTAAGGCAAAAGATAGAAAAGTTTCCCCCCAAGGTCTAATTAGGGGACTAAAAGAAAACTATCTCATATCATAAATTAACTTGATACATAACACCTGTAACCTGACGTACATCTTCATCCATTCTGCAGAAACGTTTTAACGAGGCTCTTTAAAAGCTGTCACACACGTAAGACTTTTGAATGGCCAGATCTGGCACAAACCAAATAAATCCTCATATATTCCAATGACTTTTTAAATGCAGTTAAACTGAGTTTTACGCCCCTTCTGGAACATTGCTATAACAGTTTAGTGTGATGTTTATGTACTAGTTAGTTGCACTAGTCTAGGTATTACAGTTCTTTCTTTTGAAAAAAAGAGTGTCTGCATTTCCGTTAGAAGTGTGTTTAGTCATTATTTCCTTTGTTCTAAAAATGTTTTAATACACATAGTGGAATTTGTTTGTACCACTTATGGCACAAAACACATTGTAGATTATTACACTTATCGGTATTGAAAGCATATGCTATGTGCTTTGTGCCATATGTAGAACAAACAATTAAAACATCATTTTTGGTGCACCTTTTGAAGATAAATTTTTTTCTTCATTTTTCCTGAACTCAGAGTTATTAAAAGGTAACATATGACTTTTTTCATGAAAATATAAAAATCGTGCAGTGAAGGGTTAAGAGTCAGGTCTTTGTTTGAGAAACTTTCCCAGGAACCGATTTTTTTAATTTAATTTTTTTTTGTTAATCTCCTCTGATTACATGTAACATGTTATATAAATAAATTATAAAATAACCTATATATAATTCGTATACAAATGATAATTAATTTCGTCTTCATTCTTTATTTTGTGAACACATCTTTGCAATTTAATTATTTACTAGCGGCAATGTCCAACAAAATCAGATCTTTCGTTTAGGGCAAAAAATCAAATATTAAACAAGTGGTTCCGTCCGGAACTGAACGAGCCTACTTTCCCGTTTGCCAATTTCAAATTTCAAATTTGGTAAAATTTTCATCCGAAAGATAATGGGTACGTGGGGGGTGGGGGGCAATTCGAAAAGTCAAACATGAGAATTAATTGTCCTCGCCGAGATCTTTCTAACAAAAAAAGTTTGTTCAAATCAGACTGTTTAACTCAAAAGTAATTAGCGGGGGACCAGTTGTTTGAGCGGTTCAAAGTTGAACAAAAAAGGGCTCAAACCAAAATATTAAATGTGAGAATTATTTATCCTCGCCGAGATTATTAGAACAAAAGAAAAAAAATGTTCAAATCGGATTGTTTACTCAAAAGTTGTTAACGGGGGACAGGTTGTTTGAACGGTTCAAAGTTGAACGAAAAATTGTTCAAATCTGAAAATCAAATATGAGAATGAGGTCTCCTCGCCGAGATCTTTTGAACAAAAAAAAGTTTGTTTAAATCGGACTGCTCACTCAAAAAATATTAGAAGAGGGGGGGGCGGGGGGGAGGTGGTAGAGACAGACAGATACATATATAATGCTGATAGCTATAATTATCAGTTGTGGAAGTTGAATTGACTTTAAAATGAAGACATGCTGCACGCGGTCACACACGTAAGGCTCTAGTGTCACACACGTAAGGAATATTAAAAATTTTTTATTGCTACTCTACGAAGTTTAGAAAAAAAAGAATATGTGGAATACTTACTTAGTATACTTAGACACATGCACAAAAATCACCGTTCATTTATCTTTTAAAACTTCACAGGAAATTACACAATAATATCAGGTATAGCTTATTTTCAGATTTTCCGAGTCACACACGTAACTCTGTATTTAAAATTTTATAAAAAAATTCAGAAGTGTCCTATGAAAAAAATAACGCCTCATTACAACTTTTGCATATCTTCTGTTACTCCAATAGCAACCACTAAGAAATATATAAAAAATATCGTCCTGGTTTTTATTGTTATTTGCAAAGAAATGGCGTCAAAAAGTCACACACGTAAGGCTGGAATGGCCCAATTGCGGTTTTTTTCTTCGAGTTAGCTGAAGTCCTATGTTTAGAACGTTCTTTTTATTTTATTTTACGTGTAAGCCATTTTTTTTCCCGTCCACGTGAGTACTTCTATGTGGTTATCACACGTTACTTAGGGCATTTCAAAATGCCCAAGACTCGATCACAAGACTGAAGTCCATTGTTTGGAACTCCTGAAATCTTCAAACATAATATTCTACATACGTATTCGGGTGTTATAAGACATAATTTATATATACGCCTATAATTTTTATAAACAAATCAAAAGGAACCTGCTTATACAGATGTGTGTTCCCGTGTACGGAATGATCTTAAATGCTTATGGGGGAAAAGTTTACTTCCTTCTATATCGATCAATAAATATAATCTAAGATAAGATAATACTATACGAAATATCGTAATGTTAAAACGAATTTAAAACAAAAAGATGTCCTTTTTTTTTTTTTTTTTTTTTTTTTTTCAAAAAAGTGGTGTCGTTTAGAGAATCAGTTGAGCAAAATCTTTTTGATATTTCATTACGAAAATGAAAGGATTTTGTTCTCTGTTCTTGCAAAATTAAAGTTCGTATAGATGAAAGGGCATTTTTAACGGATCAAAGAACACTAGGTTAAATGATTATTGGAAATGTTGATACAAAAGCAAGCAAAATGATTGAAAAGTGATTAAAACGGAATGACAGAGCAGCTGAAAGAGCTAAAAATACTCAACTGCAAGATATTGTGGACACAAAAGGTGGACTTTCTACTTCTAATACAGGACATATTTTGAATTTTTCTAATTCTTCTCGCGAAAATGAAGAAACGATTTCTGCCTATAAACAACTTAAAACAAAAAGCACAGTTATAAGTCAAGATTCTCCTTCAACTTCGCAAATGAGAACTAGAATTCCAAATGTAGCACAGGCCTGTGACGGAACTGGTGTGTCCGATAGGTCAGCTTCAATCCTCATAAATGCTGCTTTGCAAGATATAGGAATAATTACGAAAGAAGATTCTTCTAAAGTAGTCGATCGTAGTAAAATTAGAAAGGAAAGGAATAAAAACTCTCTTGATTTGAAAAGAAATAATGAAGAACTCTCTTCATCAGAAGAATATGGATTGTACTTCGACAGTCAAAAAGACAAGACTTTAATTCAAATTAAGGAAAATCGAGAAAAATGAAGGAAAAAGGAGAGCTAAAAGAACAATCACAGAAGAGCATATTGCTTTAGTTTTAGAGCCTGGATCTAAAAATGTTGACCATGTCACTCCCAAATCTAGTAGTTTAAATGGTATAAAAATTAGCATATTAAGTTTTTTAGAGAAAAGTGCTGACATTTCTAAGGTACAACCGTGTAACGGAACAGTGGTCAATACAGGATCTAAAAATGGTTTAATAAGACAAATTGAGCTCTCTGTTGGACGACCTTTACAATGCTTTATTTGCTTATTACATACTAATGAATTACCGATACGTCATCTAATAAAGCATTTTGATGAAACAATTACAGCCCCAAAAGGGTTTTGTAGAAACATTGGAAGGAAACTAGAATCTTGTGAAGGTATGCCTGTAGTTCACTTTTGAAAGGATAGAAGTAACTTTGCCCGAGATTGCCTTCAATGAACTTAGTACGGACCAGCGGTATCCCAACGAAATGTGAACTGAAAATTCCATTCAACTTGTCACCAAATGCTCCAGAAAAAATGAGTCATGCCAGATGGCTAACGAAAGCAAATAGAATTTTGCGGCCCATCGAAAAACTTGAGAATATTAACACAATATGTTATTAGAATAGGCATGCATGTGGTTTGATATTAAATCTAAATCATCATGTCGGTATGGTAGTAGGCATTTTTACAGCATAATAAAAAAATCTTGATTTCTACCTAAAGAGCTAAAGAATATAGTAGATAAAACACTGCGATGAAACGTTTATTTTGGGAATCCGGAGAAAATTATACTATCTATGCTGTCTGATGATCGAATACACGTGAGAAAGTTGGGCCTTCAAAGATTTATTGTACATTTCAACGTAGATAACTATATGGATTAAATTGACTGGAACTCAGTTAACTTTACCAAGCACCCGATTACGAAGTCTATTTCTTCTAAGGAAATGAACTAGATGATGATTCTGGATATTCCTGAGAATATTAATATTTTAAAATATCCGTGCCATTCACAAGAAGTAGAGCGCTGTATGAAAATAGTCACTTATACATCAGCAGCTGTATGTGGCAATGACGCTCTGGACGGATTTATTAGATCAAGGATAGCATCGAGAATTTTGTTGCCTAAGTTTGAAACTAAAAGACAATATTGTGAAGTTCCGGAAGACAACTAACCGAAATATTTAAAGACAATTTATAGGAGTTGCAATGGAACTTGTTATGCAGTCATCTTTACCTGACGCGATCTTACAAATACAAATACAAATGTGACGACCAGCAACAGGCTCTGGGCCCAACTGGGCTGGTCCTAGTCAAATTATAGATCCCAATGAAGATCAATGGCCCTCTTAAAACTATCTACTCCCTTGCTCCTCACCGCCTCTTCCGGTAAACTATTCCAAGTTCCCACTACTCTGCTAAAATAGTAATTTTTCCGAATTTCCAGGTTAGCCTGAGATTTAAACAGCTTATAACAATGACCCCTTGTCCTGCTTTCCGTGCAAAAATTTAACCCTATAACATCTTTCATTTTGATAAATTTAAACAACTGAATCATGTCCCCTCTGGTTCTCCTTTGCTCAAGACTATACATATTAAGCATTCTAAGTCTGGAATCATAGTCTAAATTAGAAAGTCCTTTCACTAACTTTGTAGCCCTCCTTTGTACCCTTTCCAATAAATTAATATCTTTCTTAAGATATGGAGACCAAAACTGAACAGCATACTCTAAATGAGGTCTTACCAAACTTCTATATAAAGGCAGAAGAACCTTCTTAGATTTGTTTGAAATAGATCTATTTATAAACCCAAGCATCCTATTGGCTTTGTTACTAGCTATGCTGCACTGTTGACTAAACTTGAAGTCTTGATTTATTAAGACACCTAGATCCATAACATTTTCTGCCTTACTAATGACTGAACCCTGTAAATAATAGCTTGTATGCTTATTCCCATGACCTAAATGCAGCACTTGACATTTCCCAACATTTACTGCCATGCCCCACTTGTCTGCCCACTTAGTAATATGATCCAAATCCTCTTGCAGCTGATTTACTTGTTCATCATTTTCTACAACCCCCATAACTTTGACATCATCAGCAAAACAATTCATGTTTCCAGAAACATTTTCATGAATATCATTCATAAAAATAATAAACAAAAGTGGACCTAAAACTGATCCTTGGGGAACCCCACTTAAAACCTCACTCCATTTAGAATGATTACCCCTTACAACTACTCTTTGTTTCCTTCCTGTCAGCCAATTCCTAACCCAAACTAAAATTTTACCTCCAATTCCTATATCAGCTAATTTACTGAGTAGTGCAACATGCGGTACCTTATCGAAAGCTTTTTGAAAATCAATGTAAACAATATCTACACACTTTTTGTTATCTAAAGCCATGGTGACCTTGTCATAAAAATGTAATAAATTAGTAGCACACGATTTACCTTTCCTGAAACCATACTGCAAACTAGTCAACAGACTATTATTTTCTAAGAAATCCATAATCTTAATTTTTAATAAAGTTTCAAAAATTTTGCAAACCACTGAAGTAAGACTGACAGGTCTATAATTTCCTGCATTACCTCTAGACCCTTTCTTGAAGAGTGGCGTAATGTTAGCCAATTTCCAGTCCTCTGGCACTGTCCCTGAGTTATACGAAGCATTGAAAATTTTTACAATAGTATCTACTAATTCCTCAGCACATTCAACTAGAATTTTTGGGTAAATATTATCTGGTCCCGGAGCTTTAGTTGTTTTAATTTTTTTCAAATGAAGTAAAACGTCCTCCCTAGAAAAAACAAAATCCTCAAGCTGTAGAGTAGCTTGTGTCTTACTTGTGTCAACTGTTGAGATACAGTTATCGTTAAAAACACTGGAAAAAAAGTCATTTAGAACATTAGCAATATCCCCATCATTCTGAATTAAATTTCCATGCTGATCAACCAGTGGCCCAATTTGACTATTTCGAACTTTCCCAGAATTTGCGTAAGCAAAAAACCCCTTTGGGTTCCTGTCAATATTATCTGCAAGCTTTTGTTCCAATTCTCTTTTCTGAAACCGTACCAAATACTTAAAACTACGCCTAGCCTCACAATACTGTAGCCTATCTGCGCTGTGACCAGTTTCTTTTAATCGACGAAAAGCAGCTTGCTTACGGTTTAGAGTATCCTTAGTTTCACTAGTGAACCACATGGGCCAAATTTTTGTGTTTACCCCTTTTCTTCTAAAAGGAACATAATCCCCAACTGTTTTTGCTAGTTTTTCCTTAAACTCAGTCCACTGCAGATTTACCTCGCTATTGTCCAAACCTGATGAAAAAACAGTTTTCAAACGCTGCCTGAGTGCGACAAAATCAGTATTTCTGAAATTAGGCACAATCCTAAAATTTTTGTCTTTGTGCATATCAAACTTAATCCCAAACCTAATACTGTTGTGGTCACTATCCCCAATATGCTCCCCTACACATAATGCCTGAACAGAACCTTCAACATTGCAGAAAACTAGATCCAAAACAGCATCCTGCCGTGTTCCCCCAGAAACAACTTGATCTAAGAAACAGTCACCAATTAATTTTAGAAATTCCTCTTCTTTACTATTATTGGGGTAAGAATTATTCCAATTAATGCCCGGAAAATTGAAATCCCCCATTATAATTACCGGTCCCTTACTTATGACCGGTCCCTTACTACTATCTTGATTTCTTTTCTCAAGGAAAATATGCAAAGAGTGGCATTAAACTTCCTTAAACATAACGATTTTATAGAATTTTCTATGGTAAATAGGCAGATGAAGATAACTTCGTAGGAAGCTAAAATTTCAGAGATATGGTTACACCTATAGGGGGCAACTTTTCCGCATACAGGCTAATTAATTGCGATAAACTTTTTTTTTTCGAGCGTTTTCACTCCACCCTATTGGGTATTGCTTATAATATAAATATTTAGAGCTCGTTTATGTTAATTAATTTCTCAAGAAAGTATTTAGTGCTTTATAATTATGAATGCATAATGTTCAGGCATCAGAGAAATACTATTTCTTGTTTTTATCAATTATCTAATTTATTGTTCAATGATTTAATAAATTAAATTTCATGACATATTGGGTAGATAATACAGCTATTAATAAATATATCGTTATTTTTTGGTTTAATTAATTTTAAGTCCATGAGAGGGGGAACAAAAGCATATGGTCGTCGCGAAAAACATGCATATACTGTCAGCAGGATATCTCTTAATGGAAGAAATAACCAAAAGTAAACTCTTTTCCTGTGAATAGATTACATATCAGTGGCTTGTTTTAAAAAAAATTAAAGTTTCTACTGCTCCCCCTTTATGAGAAAAATGGCTGCCAAGATGGCCAAAAACGCATGTTTTTGCCTTAAGGCTTATCTTTTAGCTTAAATATTTCCAAGAAGGAGTGAGAAATCCAAGTTATGCATTGTGTAACCATTTATAGTAAACATCTGTACACTACCAGAAAGTGAGTAAATCTTTGGTTATGTCTTCCTTTTTTGAGAATAAATTCCTCAATTTTAGCAAAATCGGCAAAATCGAGTTTTTGTGATGACAACTTCAATGAGCCCTGTACCTTAGCAATTTTAATTACGAACATTCTAGTATTTTTTTTTCTGAATGCCTGGAGTAACTAGTTTCCATAGATATCGAACACTTTTATATTGCATGAGTACGATTTTTTATAAAAAATGATTAAAAAACATCACTTTTTTAGTATTTTGACGTGGCGGACAAACTTTGAGGGCATGTATCTCAGAAAATAAGTGGAGCAAGAACCTAACAATTTGGACTTTTCCATGCCTCTATATGATCAACATGTGTGCCAAATTAAAAGAAAACCCGAGTCGGTCGTGCGACCCCCATTCGGTGAGTTGGTATGGAATCACTCAGTAATTATTTATTTAAATAGGAATATAGGGATGTTCCGAATCACCCCACTGTAAGGGGTCATTTGGAACACATGTTAATTTTTTTTTTCAATTTAACCTGTAATAGGTCTCACAAACATGAGTAATATTGATGGGGGAGAATAAGAACAGATAGTTACTGCCAAATAAAAGTTTATTTTCTTTCGCAGTAAAAGTTTATGATTTGTCAAAATTCAAAATAATTTTGAACTCATGAAAGATTCAAAATAATTTAAAAACTAATTTTGAATTGAAATACAAAGATTTAATATAATTGAAGGCACTCATGTCGTCCAAAAATATGTACTTGTCCTTAAAACTAGCAGTTGTGGTTTGGATTAAGTTTTTTCATAACATTTTCTGTGATGAATGCTGCCTTCTCTTTAGTTTCTTAAAATCTCTGGATTTCGGGTATTGTCCTGTAAGATTTTTCGACTTAGTTATCACTGTCTGTGCTACACAAAGTCTGTATGACTATCCCCAGGTATTTTAAGTAAAAATAAGTCTCCTGGAGCAAAAATCTTTTTAAATATGCAACTTTCTGTCATTTTAAGATCTAGCTGCTCACGAGAAGGGATTAACGGTAATAAATCCTTGTCTTGACTAGAAGAATTAGTGTTAGAATATTGACTTTTCAAACAGTATATGTGTGTGGGTGGAGGTGAAAAAGAAATGTATGTCAAAACAAATAGATATTTTTTTATGAGTTTTTGAAAGCTCTGAATTTCTAAGGTTACTTACTAGCATTTTTATTCCTAGAAAGTAGATTCAGCAAAGCATTGCGAGGTGAATACAACGGGATAAAATGCAATTTTTTGTTGACTTTGCAACACTGGAGAAGAATATAAAACTCAGCTCTTCTTGGAGAACTGTCAGTCAAATGCGTCATGCATTCAAATTGCAAGCTGAGACGCAGATTTCGACTGCTTGACCGTTAAAGACAAGTAATTTTGGGAAAACATGTTTCTGGAAGGATTCAATCATACTATTTAGCTGCATTTTTTTGGCATAAATTTTGAGAACTATGCACTATTCCGTGTTAACTTAGCTCTTTTGTTTTTATGCATTTATACCAATTGATCCGGACGAGTAAAATTAAAGTGCTATTTTAGATTCTCAGGTAGTTTAAATTCAAATGCGTAAAATTTTTCTTCAATCGTATTGCTATTCACAAGAGTGACTAGTTCTAACCAGGAAAGTACCCGATCATGGAATAGTGAATTTTTTTAATGAGTACCAATCGAAAGAGCATTGTAAAACATGTTTCTGGATGCATGCGTTTTTGCCCTCGCGCCCCCGTTATCGAAATATAAGGTCCTAAAGTCAGCTGAATTTTTTTGAAAAACCGCCAATTTTAGCGATTATAATGAAATCGGGAAGCTGCGACGCGATTCCCATTTTTGGTCATCTGCAAATCTTGTAAAAGACGGCTTCACAATAATCTTTTATTTTTGCTTGTGTATGTTAAGCAAACAGCTACTATAAAGCCTATGACGTGAAAAGCAGAGAGCTTTTTAAAGAGGAAAAACAAGTTTAAACAATATCAAAATTAAATTTTATCTTATTATTTGCGATAAAAGTACGTCCCTTGTTTAAGGAGCTCAGGCGGGGACAACGGAGCATCCTGTTTTTTTTAAGTGTACGTGCTATTCTGTAGTATGAGGGGGGGGAGGTGATATTTGTTTTTTTGAATTGCAAAAAATGCAAACATAAATTTTTTCAAGGGGGGAGGGGGAGTTTTTTTTTTTTTTTGAATTGCTCAAAATTTACTGAAAATTTGTTCAAATAAAAAAATCAGCAGTATGACATTTACTATTCGTTTTCGCTTTAAAATTTTTATTTATTTTATCTCGATTTCAAATAAAAAATAAAATGTTTTTGCTAACAGTGGATAGGTATTAAAACTTCTTGTATCGATTTATTTTTTGTTTGAAATAAGAACTGATATCATAATCCATGACAATTTAATTTCTACCTTAAAGACTATCTGTTTCATTTTTTGTACATGAGCTCATATTAGCTGCTCTTCATACTTATTTATATTAATTATCCTAAATTATTAAGAAACACATACAATATATTTTAACTTATAATAATTAACACATTAGGGGCTGTTATTCACTGCTTTATACACATAACTTAGTTCAGTAAAAAAACTTAAAATAGCTAAAGTTCAAAAATGTATTGTTATCATGCGTAAAAAGATAAAACTTTGACATCGTTGTGAAGTTTTCGCTCTTCTTGATAAATCTCTCTGCTTTCCACATCATAGTGTTGATAATTATTCTTTATTTTAGCTCTTACAAGCAAAGGGTTAACATAAAACATCTTTTACTTTCTTTGCAAATGACTAAACATGGAAATGATGCGACGCCTAGCAAGCGGCAAACGGGGAAATCGGGAGGTAGCTTCAATTTCTTGCCAAGTCTTCAAATTTGACGACTTTTCAGCCGACTTTAGGACCCCTTATCTCGAAAATGAGCGGACGAGGGCACTTGATCTTTGGGTCAAAAACATGTCGCAATATGCTCTTTTGAATGGTACCATTTTAAACTTTTTTCATTATTACTTAAGTCGAGTACTTTCCTAGCAAGTAATAATTGTTAAAGATTTGATTTCATAACTTAGCTATAACGAACTGTACATTTTATTCTATTTTTGAAAAAACAAAATTTAAATATCAGTTTTAAGCTGCAGAAACCTTATAATCCATTGAAAAATCAATTGCTTTAAGAAATATGTGACAATGTAGAACACATATTAGAACGCAAGGCATACCTTTTAAAAATTCAACGATTCATGATTATTATTATTTTTTTTGGCTATTAAAAGGAACAATATGCAGAAACGTCTTACAGTTTCGTCTAAAACTAAATCAGATTGTTATATATTAATTTGAATACCATTTCTTTCGTTTTTTCCTTCTTTTGAAGAATTTCTTGGTTTAGTAATAATGCTTTTAAATAAGCATTATGTTCACAACAAATCGCTAGGATGTTGTCATCCTATAAACTGCATGCAGTCTTCCTTATTCGCTACTTTTCTCAATGATGCATATCTGCTTTTAGGAAATGCTTGATATATTTCACATCACTTCCTCAGGGCAAATTTAACAATATTCATCACAAACGCACACACACTAAAGAGAAGTTTTTTGTGCAGATTAGTTAACTTCGAAAATGAAATGTGAAATATGCAACCTTTTTTGCCTTGTAAAATAAAACAGATAATGAGTTTTCCGAACTCAAATATAGCCATTACAAAAAAAAAGAAAAATTTAACCATTTTCTCTTTTCTTCAATAGCACATGTTTTAGCTCTGCACCGGCAAAAACAAATATTTTTACAGGATGTCAGACTAGAAATTGAGGTGGGTGTAATGCTTTGTCGAAATGGCGGTATCTGCTTTTGACTTCCTTGAGGCTAAAAAAGAAAACTCGATATCACAACCTAATCTCCAATGCAAAACAACAGAAAAAAGTAATTTTTCTCCCTGCATCGATACGGTTTCATCTCTTAACTCAGTTCTCTGCTTTCGCCCCAAATGGATTTGCCTCCACCTTGAGGTATAATTTCAGGAATCTCTTTTCGTTGCAAAAAATAAAGCTTGTTATGAATGAGCTTTTTGCAAATATGTTCTTCAAGAACATTTTGTTCGCCCGTAAAACGCTTTTAGAATATTTATTTCACTTCCAAACGCTGAAATTTGCTTTACTGAGAACATCTTTTTTAATTGCATCATTGGATGCATTTACTATAGACTAGTAATATCGATAATGAGTCATTCATTCATCGAGGTATGTAACTGTAACATACCAAAACTCTTTTAATTCAATTCAAATTCAAGAAACGATACTACTTTTAACAATAAAATCTATTTTGTATTTAGCAATCAAGATTTTTTTGCCGTGGCTAACGTTATTCTGCTGTCTTTGTGACTGGTAGATAGTAGTCACGTGACCCATTGTTTTTTTTTTATTTTAGATGATAATATAGTAAAGTAAATAAAATTTCTGTGGCTTTTTGTCTTCTAAAAAAATTCTAATTTAAGTTTAAATGATTATTGTTCTCATTCTAATAATATTTATACTTATTCTATTTCTTTTGGAAACATTATTTATCTTGTTCCTATACAGTTGAAATAAGCTTAAAACGATCAGTGCGTACTTTTAATTATTCTTCGAAAGTTTCTCTTTCTGTTCTTTGAAATATTTGTATCTAAAGCCAGCTTGTGAGAAAGAAGATTTGTACTTGTACGTGAATTCATGGTATTTTTATCCATGTATTTACTTGTTTCGATGTTAATATAACGAAGAACAATAAGTCAATATCTGTTAGCGGTGTCACCACTGTGTAAGTATCGTGTATGTAGTAAAGCTCTTAAACACTCAGATGTAGGGGAGAGTGGTAATGAATGGGCCATGGTGATGAATGGGCCACTAATAAAATATGAAAAAGTATTTGCATGATTTTTTTTTTTTTTTTTTGATGCCACCAATAGATGTAGCTATTTGTTCTACTAAACTCATCCAATTTTCATTCGTTTGCGCTGAGCCATTTTTAAACTAGAGTGGCATGGTCAAGAATCTGACTGAAAAGTAAGTTTTTCCCTTTTTAGTAAAACATTTCCTAGCTAAAATGTACCAAGTATTTCACTGCATACATATGTATAAGCTAGTCTTTCCATATCTATAAACTAATCTTAAGATGTATTTTGATGTTATCTAAATTCAATGTACTCAAAAAACCTAAATGTATTCCAAAAGTATAGGTGGGGCTGAATGGGCCACTATGTCATGGTAATGAATGGGCCACCTAAATATTGTTTTTCTTCCTTTTCTTTGGATTTTCGCATTATATGAAACACAACTGACTGTCATAGATAAAGATTACTGTCGTCAAAATAGGTTTGTAGTAATTTCTAAATATAATTTGCAGATCTATATTATATTCCTATAGTACAATAGACCTCTGGTCGCAGTGCGTGGCTTGAAAAAGCCCCCCTCTCTCCTTCATATTATATTCCTCACTTCATATTATATTCCTTCCATCCCCTCCAAGTTAGCTATTTCTTATTCCCGATGTCTAGTAAATTAAAAAAAAAATTGAATTTTGACAAGTTTGAAAATGAAGATAAAGTTTTTGAAAGTGATTTTTAATATTATTTTTGAAATATATAAATTTTGTTAAATCATAGTAGGTATTATCTCCCATTTTTTTATATATATTTGACGCTATTTATTTCTTACAATCTCATTATTGAGTCATTTTTCTGCTACAATTGGTATGCATCAGTTTTATTTTAATTCCATCAGTATTGATGTTTATATAATTTTAAATCAGTATGATTTTGTATCATCATGTCAAGTGCCACATTTATTTTGTCATATTCAGCAAATAAAAGATTAAATCCACATGTTTTCATTGAATTCATTTAGTGGCCCATTCATTACCTTCGATGGCCCATTCAACCCCATAGGTGGGGTTGAATGGGCCAAATTTCAAAATTTTTATTTTCTATTATAATTCATTATAGACAGGTGCTAATCCAACTTTAATGACTTTTTTAGATAGCCAGATAAGTAAAGTAACTAAAACACCAATTTAGAGTTAAAACAAAGTGTTAGAAAAAATTACAAAAATTCAAAACCAAAAAGTGGCCCATTCATTACCACTCTCCACTATATTCATCACATTTAAATTGGCATAAAAAAATGTCATTACATAGTAATCGCTAGGAGATAGGAAAAAATAAGCGATATGTCAATTAAAAGTAATAAAGCCAAAATAATGAAATTTAGGAATTCCTTTAACGTATAAATATATAAATTGGTACCTATAGAAATTTTCGTTTATTTTCATATTGGGATACCTTTTGTAATAAAACTGAAAACGATAACTTTACAATTGATCTTTCAAGATAGAAAAAATTAATAGTATTTCAGTTTTCTCTTGTTGAAATAAGAATACAAAATTACAGTTTAACTGTAAGTGAACTAAGTTGAATGATTAACATGACAGTTTTGTTCATTGATCTATAAAAATAAAACAAAATAAATTGATTATCTGATTAATAAACAAAACATAAATAAACAAATAAAGAAATACAAATAAATAAATAAATATATGCAGTTTTTAAAAAAGAAGTAAAATAAACTTTTTTCTGAGAAGTATAATTATTTTACTGTAATGTCCTCAAATTTAAAGCAAAGTTTCATTTTTAATTTTCTGCGAGACTGAAAAAGCAGGATGTATCACAAAAAGCAATGTAAAGAGCAGTTCCTGTACTTAATATTAAAGTTGCGATACATATACCGTTTAAAATTTTACTAAGGAGAAAAGCTTCTAAAACAAATTCCTCAAGCTAAAATGTGACATCTTTTTCTTTTTTATTAACAATTCAAATATGGATACACGGGTAGGAAAAGGGAATAAAAGCAGATTTTTCCCTCCGGTAAAAACATGCATAAAATTCAAAATATAGCATAAGTTTTTTTCCGCAAATGGCTTTTTTTCGGTAAAATATATCACGACTCCCCTTCCCGTTTCGGCCTGCTAGAAAATTCAAACTGGCCGATAGCCGCGACTTAAAATGTGGGAATTCTTTATAGATATCTTCCTTTGAAATAAAACGGGAAAAAGTTTAGGAATATGTTTATTCTCTTCTATGTCCGAACTAGAGAGTATCGTGCTCCAAATTGGAAGAAAAGAGAGAGAGAGAAAGATAAGCTTGGGTTGATATTTGTTAAAAATGTAGTTTCGAGAAAATTCGGGTTTTGGTTGGATTAAGTTGGTTGCATTGGAGTTTTTTTGACTCACAGAGCCTTAAATAGACTATACTGTGCCAAAACTACAGTACTGTAAAAATGAACAAATAATAAGCGAGATCATAAAGTCTAAGTCTGCTTTAATGACAAGACATAAAAACTTTCTAAATGGTTCAAAAAACATTTCTAAAACTGGTTTCAGTACCAATAGCCTCCTATAATACTAAAGTGCCCTAGTAACAATTTGCTTTGCTACGGTCCATCGTTGGTCCCACTTTTTTATCGCTACCTTTGCGCCTAGTCCGACCAATTGCCGGTTGAGTTTGCATTGGTTGAATTTTTTTAAATTTAAATTCAGAAATGAAGTAATCGTTAATTTTTCGAAGAACTCCGGTTGATGGCAGTGCTTCACGAACCAAGGGCATTTTGCAACTATTGACGATGGATCCGAACAATATGCGAATTAATTTTTTGATTGGTTGATTTTTAAATTTAAATTTAGAAATGAACCAATCGTTAATTTCTCTTTCTCGAAGAACTCCGGTACATGGCAGTGTATCGTGAACCAATGACGAAATTTTGCTCTGTGCTAAAAACCAGAAAGTTGCAGGCGTTTAGTATTTAGGAGGCGTTGCTCATACACGAAGTTTTAATTTTTATAATTATGAGTAGAAGAAGAGATCTGCTAAAAAATTTTGGGTAGAATCTGAAACAAAAAACATCAAAACTAATGCGCAACAAAGCAAGGCAAAGTGAAATAGTTCCTTTCGTTTACTTATTCATTTATTTATTAAATCAAAGACGTATTTCTAAAAATTAATTTATTTGCATTCCTTTGATTCTTAATTCACTTATTTATTCATTCATTCACTTATTTTTGAATTCATTCCCAATTTTTTTCATTCATTGTTTTTCTTATATATCAATTAATTAATGTATTCAAAAATTTATGTTTTCGTTAATTTTCATTAATTTTATTTTTTCGTTTATATACGCATCCCTTTTATGAAAAATAATTTTAGTCATCAAGTAGAAAATGTTCCATTAAAAAAATATTTGTTTTTCCCTTTTCCCCATCCTTATTTTTAAGGTGAAAATTTTCCACCTTTTTCTAAAAGTACAAAATGACTGCTAAAAAGGGAAAATAATTTTTTAGCGATAGATGTATTACAAAATACATTATTCCTTCTTTATGTACAGTAATTTTAAGAACAAATTTCCAATTTGCTCATTGGGAAACTGGTCACTTAACTTAACTATTCTATGTTGCCCCACCATTATAAGGTTGCTTCTCTGTAGATTTATGTCTATATAAGGACAACAGTAAGTTCGTAGGTAAGCATTGGATTTTAAACTTTACGCAGCATAGAAAGCAACAAACTAACGCTTATGTAAGGTCATTTTTCTTTTATTAGTGACATTGTGCAATATACACATCATTGGCACCGCTGCTAGTAGTTAAAATCAATAATTGACACTACTTGATTACTTCTTCTAATGTCAAAAGCACTGCTAAATACGAATTGGTAAAGTCATTTATGCACTCTTAAACAGTACGATTTCTCGTGACATTTTCAAAGAAATCCCTTAGAAGAGTTTTCTTTATTTAAGTGTCCATTAAGCGCGGAAACCATTGTATTTACCTAAAGGTGTTTGTGCGTCGTTGTGGTTGAAAGCTATTCAAAATTCAGAAATTAAGCGATAAAGTAAATAGCACAAAATTCATCAAGTAAGTCCAGGTTCAAAGTTTGTAAAGTTTGAAGTACACATCTGACATTTAAAATTCTAATTTAATCGATGGCCTTGGTTTTGATAGAGCCTCTTTAGAGAGTATCCCACAGTAGGTGACATTTTGATTACAAACGAATTCTGGATCCAGCCTTGTTTGAAGTATTTGCAAAGATTTTACTATAGGTTTCTTAGTGAAAAAATGATTGTGTTGTTGATTGTAAAAAAAAGTTTTCCCTGTTAATGGTTTTATAATACTTCATTATGCGTTACACTTTGTAAATTTTTCCTCAGGAAACAAGTGTTCAGCTACGATTAGTCCTTAGATATTTATATTTTGAAAAGTGCTTTGCCATGCATTTATACCAAATGGGGTAGCTAAATGTGATACCATTTTGCCAACAAATACGCGTTATAAAAAGATAGAGTTACACCAATTTTACAATGAACAACAAAACTGATGAATATTTGAGTAAAACGCCACTTTAACTCACAAAATCTAGCAAGACACCTGGTTTATGAACTTGGCTATCATCCTTTTGAGAAATGTTTCCCATTATAGACCTCAATTTCACACATCATTCGCTTTAAATGAAAATTAATGAAATCTTCTCCTTTTATTGACTTTAACTGCAAAAGCTTAACATAGCAAAGCATCTGAAGCTTGAACAATTTAATTCCTTCGTTGCGATTCGCGTACACATACTGTTATCAAGAGTACGCTTTTAAAATCAAAATTTTAGACGAATCAGCTTTCCTAATTTAGTGGATTTAGTTTTTGAAGATTCAAAGAGTATGGCTAGTAATATCAGACATTTAAACCATCTAAATTTTTATACGTTTTTAGATATTTGTCACGTACGTACTATCCGTCCGTAAAAGACGCGCTTTGCACTCGGGAACAGTTCCACTTTAAAGAGGGGTGACGGGTTGTGAATGGTAACTTTTCCAAGTTTTCAATTTAAAACTTGCTGGCCTTTTGATACATTCAACTAAACTATGCACTTGAAATTAGCATCGTTCTACGTTGTTTGATACGGCTCAAAATGCTTCTTATTATTCTTCCCCTTATTGCTATCTTACCTATCACCCGTATTTTGGTAAGATCCGAGACGACCTGAAGCGTGCTTAAATACGCGAAAGGTTTTACCTAAGAAAATCAGACAGTAGCTGTCGAGATCAAGGCAGAAGTAAATATACGGCTTTTACGTGATTTTTGTATTTATATAAATTTATAGCGCTTTAACCATGAAAAAGTATTTACAATACAATACTGATATACAAAGTACATTTTTTTTCGAAAAATTAAAGGCTAGATCAGCAAACATTAATTCATATTCCCGAGATGTCCCAGAACGGTATGGCTTTTATCATTGCTTAATTAATTCACATTTCTCTAAAATATACATTCGAAACGCGAAAACAAACATAATTGCTGTTTGTTTGTTTGTTTTTTAAATTAAAATGCGCCTTTTCTATAAATTAAAATGAAAAATTCAGGTAAAAACTTTCAAAAACTAAAACTCCAGTCCTCTTTTCGTACAAAATAAGATGAAATTAAAACGAAATTTGGCTCTCTGGAGAACATACCTTCTTTTAAAATGAAAATTTAGTCTTTCATTTGTTTAATTATCTCCTCTGTTTTCATGGCCTCCACTTCTTTGAACTGTAAACTACTTCAATTATACCTTCGTCATTAATTAAGCCCTGCGTGCGAAAGCGGGAGACATTAGAGGAAGTTTTGATAAAAGTTTCTGTCACAAACAAACTTGTTTAGAGAAAATTCTCATGAAATTAAAACGAGGAACAAAAATGCGGAGCTTTTTTTTTCCACTTTTCAAAAGTCTGAGAATAAATGGGTAAATATTTGCGTTAATGTTTGAGAAGCGAAAACGAGAAAATAACTACTCGTACGCATTCTTGAGCGGGAAACGTAAATAAAAGGTTTAAAAAGAGTTTTGTCGCATTTTATGCGCGCATGTTTGCTTTTTAAAATAATAATTAAAAGTGAATTATAGCTAAGCAGTAACATACACAAAACTAGTTACTCATAACATCCGCATATTTTTGGTTCGTAAAAAAGTCAAGTATGATACATGGAGAATTTATGCATTTGTTGTGTTACATGCTTCCAATTATATATTTCAAGTACCTTAATGCTAGTGGGGCCTCGGTGGCTCAGAGATGGAAGTTTCATCTCGAAAGTAAGAGGACGCGGGTTCGATTCCCACTGGTGTCCTGGTTGCTTTTCCTGTCTTTATGCTGTAAATCTTTCTCATGTTGTCGTCATCATCATCAATAGCACAACAGGCCAAGGCCGACTCGCTGACTTTCCTCTAGTTGACCCTAAGGCCCCTATATAGACGAGCCGGCGCATCAAGATTAAGTTTCACCACTTTGGATCCAGCGCGTGTTTGTGTGTTTGAGTGGTTGTATTTTCTGGCCAGTAATCGCGTTTTGGTAATTTTTCACTGTGAGCAATTATTAGCGGCACGTGGATTTGGCAAAGCTTAGCAATGTGCCAAATCTTTTTTCTGGCAACCCTACTCCGCAACAATGAAAATTTGAAAGTAAAAGTTAAGGAATTGGATCCAAAGTGGTGAAACTTAATCTTGATGCGTCGGCCTGTCTATATAGCATCTCTAGTTGACCCTATTAGTCGCAATGGCTCTCTATCGGTTGATTCCCATTAGTTTTAGATTTTTCTCGACATCATCCAACCATCGAGTGGGTGGTCGTCCTCTACGTCTAATCCCTTCAATTTTCGAAAAAGTCACTTTTTTGGTAGAAACAGCATCAGCATATCTAATATCCTAGTCACCGAATACGTAACGCTTTTATTACTCTCCTAATATTGATTCCGGCAAATTGATGTTACTTTCTGTAAATTTCATGGTTGTACAGGATTCTTCATCTATTGTTCTCTTGAGTAAGTCCACAAATTTTTCTTAGGATTTTTCTTTCAAAATTTAGGAACTTTTCTGCTTCTGCTTTATAGCGGACTTTCTTGTGTTGTATTAAAT